>JAWNNR010000011.1:0-16027 GCA_035044725.1 Scaptomyza caliginosa | reverse complement strand
AGGACTTGCAGAGAGGGGAGAATCATCCCGTCTACTGCAGCTCGTGCGAACATGGCGCAATGCGCCAGATGGGCATCGGTGGGAATATTCAGCGCCGGAGTCGCTGATGGTGCTGCAAGCTGCTGCACGCACTGGTGACTGGCGAATAGCAGAGGAAGTGATGTTACATCTCACGGCGCCTGATGTCGAGGCACTGGAGGCGTGCATCCGCGCCTTCACCGCCGCCGCAGAAGCAGCTGTTTCATCACCAAACGGCGTCTACGTTCCGTGGGAGCGGGCAATAGAGACTGCTTCTCGGTTGCCACGAGGAGATGGTGTGGCGGTTCTCGCTGACCGACTGATGCACACAGCGGTGATGAGCACTGCCGCGGATGATCCCATTCGTTGGTGGTGGAGCCCGTCAACGTCCCTTCTTTCAAAGCTTTCCTACCTCTATCGCATTGTCAGTGCCGGCGACGGCCGAGCCAGCGAGGCCCTACGAGCGCTGCACATAGGCGAGTCGGAGTCAACGGCGCTGCTCCTGGCACTCAGCCGCTCGCGCCGTCTTTGTGTTGGTGCCGGGTTGTTCTACTCCACCCCGAAGGAAACCTGCCAGTGGATCGAAGTGGCGCTGCGGCTGGTCCACCTTCGCCCTCGCGCCATCCTCTCGCTGGACGGTGGCGCAGCCGCTCTGTCCCGTCTGCTTCCCGCCGCCAGTGTTCCACTTTCAATGCCGCCGAATTCCACCACAGTGGTGACGGCTAGCGATTTCGTGGTGGAGATGCTGCTTCGACCAACGACAGAGGAAGCAAAGGAAACACCGCCAACGTTCCTTGATGCAAGGTGGGGAGCTCGTGAGCAGGACGACGCACTGCTCTTGGCCGCTGCCGTTGTGTTTTACACGGCGGATAACCTAAATGGCTCTCTTTCTCGCCTGGGGACAAATGCTGCTCCTTCTGGACCTGCGGCTCATCAGCGGATCATGACGTATTTGCAGGAGCAGCTGTGTGCTTTTCGTGCTACTGCTCCTGATGCCGCTACTGTGGTGCGAGAGAGCGCCGCCTTGTCTCTCTTCCTCACCGCTGTGGCTACATCCACGCCAGTGCTGCCTGTGACGACTCTGCTGCAGTGCACTACAGACGATGACGGTGCCAGTTTACACATCAGTGAGCGGTTGCTCGCTCCGCTTCGTGTGGTGGAGCTGGTGCTTCCACCGTGGGAGCTCTCGAGTGTGATGGTTGCTGCGGCAGTGTCGGCAGTGGAGCCAGTCAAAACATCGCTGGTGTACCTACTTGTCACGCACCTGCACGATGCAATCCATCGTGGATTTGATTGTATCGCTTTACACCAACTGTGCAGTACATTGAGCAAGCTCTCATCGACATCACTCAAGAGGGAAGAGGAGTGGGAGTGCGTATTGCGTGGTGGTACGCACACCTACAGCAGACAGTTTGTGGATCGGTGGATGCCTTGCGAACCATCGTTCTTCCTCTACTACTTCAGCACAGGGAGGCCAAACTGGCTGTCGATCTCCTCCAACGCCTTCCACAGGATGATGCGGTGGCGCAGGAATACCGAGTCGCGGTAGATGCTCTAGCTTTCCAAACGGCTCTCACTCGACACGACGTTGATGTGGTGTATGCTCTTTGGCAGAAGGCAACTGCAGAGTCGGGCACCGTACCTGCCGACCTGCTTTACGATACAGCATGGTGTATGCTTACCACTGGCAGACTGGAGCGGCTACACGAGGTACTGTCGAAGCAGGAGGTCTGCCATAATTCCACTCTATCTGAGCGTTCTGGGAGTCCCACTTCACGGATGAACCGCCTCGGTATTGTGGTGTACCATTTCGCAATGAAACAGGGCAAAGAGCCGACTTCATTGCAGGAGTTGTGGGTGTTGACGGGCACCACATCTAGCGTGGCGAGACAGCGGGAGGTATCTCTGACGCTTGCGGTGTACGCTGCCGCAGCAGCACATCGGTGCAGCGGGCACACGGCTAGTGCCTACCATCTTCTCCACGCTGCTGTAGCACTCACAATAGACTACGATGTATTCCATCATTTTGGGGCTCCCTCCTCAACGTTGATAGAACCGCTCTCTTCGGTTGGAGAAAGTGGCGAGGGAATCGGCAGCGAGTCGCTGCAGCATCCGACTATGTCGAAGGCAGATGTTCTGCTGCTCCAGAGAGCTGCCCTCTGTGCTTCTAGAGACTCTCCCCCTTATTCTGGGCACCGCTGTCTTCTCTGCCATTGACACCGCCTCGCTGTGCAAGGCGGTGTGTGGATATGTGAGGCTGGCGCACTTCTTCCTTCCGCTGGCCTTTTTGTCTGCTGCTGCCTATAGCGCATGGATTGCCATGCTGTGCCGTGTCGCGGAGGTTTTTGCGGAATGTGATTCGTGCCAGACAGCAGTAGCAGCAACAGCCTCGTCTACTGTGTCGGAGTTATGCTTTGAGTTTGTTCGCTGTGCAGCACAATACCATTTTCCAACTCCGTTGTTTCTGGCCGGCGGTGGATGGGCGGCTGTATCGCGGGGTGAGAGGGCTGCTGCTGCTCTGCGGTGGCCTGCCATTGAGAGATCCATTCTCCTCAACGGACTGTGGGGCATCGATGACGCCGTGGGACGGCGAAAGACTGTCGCTGCCTCATGGCACTTGGCTTCCTCGCTCGCGGCTGGTGGCTTCTTTCGAGAAGCTCTAGAGTGTGTGAGTACGGTGCTCCCAATGCTGTCGGAGATGGATACGCCACGAGGGACGACGTTGCCGTCACTTTCCTTAGAGAACAAAGACAGTGGAACAACAGCAGCCATGATGACAGCCATGACGACGTGGGTGGTGGGGGCAAGTTACGAGGAGCAGCAGCGGCGACACGTGGCTGATCAGCTCCGCTGTCAGTATCATGGAAGCTCCTTTGTGAACTCAGCGGCCACGCCGCTATCTCCATCGAAAGTCGTTCAACGCTTTATCGACTGTCGTGCCTGGCCCGATGCCCTTCGCTGCATTCTCTCTCTCTGCGACCACAGAGGTGTTCCTCTTGACGCCGCTACCACCACCACCACATCCAACCTTTGCTCTCCTCTATTTGAGATCGGGCTCGTCACGGCGGAGATGCGGATGGCCATTCATCTCGCCCGTGAGGAGTGCTGGACAACGCCAATACTGTCATCCCTTCTGTGTTTGTTGGGAAGGGAGGCTCCATGGCGCGTCACTGTTCACTTTTGGTTACTGCTGAGGAAGCAACTCCCTACTACCGAATGGCGTCGTCTTGCTTGCAATGCCAAGGTTTCCATTCATGAACTGATGTTGGCGATGCTGCGAAAGAGTGCACCTCCTCATGATATTCTCAGTGTTGTACAAATGCTGTCGGTTCACTTGGAAGTGGATTCCTTCGATCTCCTCACCTACAAGGTGATACTTCGTAGTATCAGCAGAACACCGTCTTCCCGCCCGTGGTCCTTGGCAGAGCGCCAGCTATGCCGCAGTGATGTGGACCGGCTGCTTTCCTGCGTAAGGAACCAGAAGTTGAGACTGGCGACAAGCACAATAGCAGAGTCGGAGGCAGGTCACCGAATGCAATCAAAGGAGCCGCATGCTGAAAACGATGCCGCCATCTCTACGAGTGAAGCTCCCTCATTTGCTGCTTCTTCGTGGCTTCCACCAATTCGGCCTCAGTTGGACGGCTGTGAGCTGGCGGAGCTGCTCGCCATTGCACCGGCTGTACTTCTGGCGACCCCGCGCCAGCTCGAGATTCTGGCTCACCAGCATCTCAACGGCCGCTTCGACCCATACATGCTACGTGCTCTCCTGTACTCGTATCGACCAGAGCTGCTGGCTCGAGTGGCTAGCATGAGCAACTTCGAAGGCCCTTCGCCCGAGCTTTTGCACCACATCTCGCAGAATTCACTGGTCCCCGTGCTCTTTTCTCGATTTGTGGATGCTATGAAGACAGCACCAAGGCACACCGGAGGTGGTGCTCTCTCGACTGCTTTGAGGAGAGAGATTGCGGCAGAGGTGTTTGAGGGTCTGGTGACAACAAGTCAAGTGGCTGCCCTGTGGGATGTGTGTGGGGAAGCAGCGGTGTCGCTCGCAGCGTGCAGGTGGTCTCCCGTTGCGGAGGCAGAGCTGTGCCGCGCCATTATGACGCATCATGGACGACCGCCTCATCACCTTCGCACTGCTCCTGGTGTCAGTCGCCAGCAAATCGGCCACTACTGGAGCATCTTTCACCGGCTCTTGATTCCCGACCTGCACTTTGTCGAGCTGGAGCTGTGCTGCATCGCCATGTATGTGCCGGCGGTTGAGGTAATACAGAGCCACTATAGCATCACCGACCCGAGGTATTTTGCTGCTATGCGGGAGTTGGCTGCTCAGATCTATTCCGCACACTTTTCTTCTAGTGGCGTTCCGGCGGAGGATACCCTGTCGCAGCTTCGTTGGTCTCACTCCCCGGAGGCTATATGTGTGGTAATGATGCGGGCGTTGAAGCAGCTGAGGGCCTTACACGCGGAGCTGCTCGATCCAGAAGCAAAAGGAATGAATACTCAGGTGTTTACTCGATTTATTACAGAGGCGACACCCCGCATCTCCGCAGCCTGCGCGGTGACCAGTGCTACTGCGATTGCTACTGCTACTAGGCCTTCCACTGCACAAACAACGCATCGCTGCATTGACCTGACGGCAGCGGTGCTGAAGACGTGTTGGTTCAGCTGTGGCGACTTGCTTCACCCCGTCGCGTGTGCTGTAGAGCTTCAGCTGTCGTCCCTCGCAGATGGACGGCGAATTGCACAGAAGGTGGAGGATGTGGCAGACTTTGCCATCTGTTGTGGCGAAGGGGAGCTGCCATCGGCAATGGACTTGAGCAGGAGCCACTTGCAGACCTACGGGGATGGGCAGTGGTCTTCCGCTTTGGTGGATGGCGACAGTGCGTGGCAGCAGGCCACCGTTGTGGTGGCCAAGAGTACTTCGCCTGTCGTTGCGGCGGAGTTGCAGCAACTGGCGTCTGAGGAAATGTCACCTCCTTTTTTGCAAGGACTGCATCAGCTACGAGACGTACTCCTTCTTACTGCCGTGACGTGTGTGGGGTGGCACATAAGAGAGAGTGTCGAAGTCCCTCGCAGTTTGTCTGCTGTGCTGGTAGAACGGGTTCGAGAGGTGGTGGGCCGGTCACAGGGAGGGAGATGGGCGACGGCCGCTGTTGGGAGTCAACCACAGGACGGGAATGGGAATGGAGATGGCGACGCAGCTATCCTTCGCCCGCTCCTTTGCCGTGCATTGGAGGAGCAGTATCTGATGGAGTCGCATGACTTATATCTTGTGTGGGCGGCTTTGACGAGCCTTGGGGCTTGGCAGGAGATGGATGCGACACACGTCCGAATTCTCAAACGCATGGTCAATCCTTCGCAGGCCCAGGTGCACTCCTTGTTGCAGAAGAGAATAGGAGAGGCGGTGTTCATGCGCCACAGGGCCGCTAGAAAGTTTGTGTTTGTGACAAGAAAGGAAGAGAGACGTGAGAGGGAGAACCGCGTTGAGCCGAGCGCTGGCTTAGTCTTTCAGAGCCAATAATACGAGAGGGGTGAATTGCGGCATTCATAGTCCATGCTTCTTTTTTTCTTTCATACCTCGCAGTCTAAGGAGGGAAAGCAACGACGACAACAGAATTACATAAAGAAAGGCTTCCTTGAAGAGTGGGAAGGGGCTCCATGCGCGCTTTCCAGTATCTTTTTGAGCATACACTGCTCGGCGTCAGGTCATGACACCGTGACGACACTCTTACTCTGTATCCCCCTAGTTCCTTCATCAACTCTATATTTGGAGGCTACCACTACTTCCTCATTGCCGTTTATTTCTGTGTCCCTGTTACTATTGCCTCTCTTTTTCTTCCCCCCTTTTCTATTGATGTGCAGCTGGCAAACAGTTTGACGCGTCTCCCTCCGAGCTTGAGCAACACAGCTGTGATGACATCACGACAAAACAAACAATAAACTGCTAAACAAACCACATCAGCACCACAAGACCCCCCCCCTCCCTCAACACACACACACAGACACACGACGATTGCCACTTCTGCAAGAGCAGGCCAACACACGAAACGAGTTAAGGTTCTCCCTTCCTTGAGAAACAAAACAACAACAAAAAAAGAGAGATCTCTTTACGACTAAAAAGTAAAGTCACCATCACAGTAAAGCAGCCGTCTTTTTTACTTTCTCATTGTTGTCCCCCCCCCCCCTCCCGCTCAAAAAATAAATAAAAAAATAATCTTCCGAATAGTTTTTGTCGCTTTGCTGTTTCGTTTGACTCGAGAGGGAGAGCACCTGCCCTTCCAATACTCGTGATTTACAAAAAAAAAAAAGAAAAAAGGTTGAGGGAACGGCAAGTGTTGTTTAATTCATTTCTCGCGCCTTTCTCCCTACCTTTGCTGCTCTTCATATACACCCACGCCGCTGCCACTTTCTTTTTATTTGTTGCTTTAAGGATCCTTTTTTTCTTCTTCTTACTATTCTTGTCGCCCCACTTTTTCTCTCTTCACTTTCAATTTGAGGTGAGGGTGAACCCCCTCCCCCCCTTCTCGATACTTCGAGAATACTTCTAACATATTCTCCACAATAAACAATCGAAGCACCCCATCCCACAATAAAGAATTTTTTATTATAAATATATATATATATATATATAAATATAAATATACAAGAGGAGGAATTTTTTTTTTTTTGTATCAAAGTGCGGCGGCTCTTTTTCTTCCCGCTGCTTTCTTCTGCTTGGTGCTGGAGTGACTGCTGTCTTTAGTTTTGAAGAGGTGCGAGTTCTTCTTTTTTTTTGTTCTCTCTTTCACCAAGCACACCGCTATGTCCTATTGCCACTGGAGGCGACTTGTCCTCTACCTGATGTGTGTGATGAGTGATTTGCTGTTTGACGCTGCCGTCATGGCGTGGCCCTCCTTCCTTTCCTCAAAAAGTGCGACTTCTTTTCCTCCGCATGCTGGTGCCAAACGAGCAACGCCCCATGCGCTTTCAACTGTTGTTGCCAATTACGGGCCCCGCATTGAACAGGGGAAGCTTCTGCTCGAGGAGCTAGAGTCACGCAGCCACCTCAACGCGTGTTGGAAAGAATTGGTGGTGTTGTTGCGTCGCAGTTGCAGCGAGATCAGGGAAAACAATTTGACGCGGAGCCAGCTGGCCATTCACATGGCGGCGTGCGACAGTGACCTGGATGGGCGACAGCACCCCAACTTCCGCTGCGGCTTTAACGGCAGCGATTTCACTTCGACGCCGTCCAGCGAAACAGTGCGCCAGTGTGTCCAACAGCTTTCTGACGTTGCCTACGCCTCGTTTGTGCAGTACCGCCTCCACGCTGATGTTCTCTGTGCTTATTTAGAGGAGGAGTTATATCAGCAGCGCACCGAGGCTGCGGTAGCTGCCTTGCACGCGGAAACTGTATCTGCCGTGCATACATTGAGTGCGCTGCGGCGATCCAGTGAAGAGGTGACGCTAATGATGAACGAAGCGCAGGCGCTTCAGCGAGATGCCCAAGAGGCGACTACTTTCCTGCGCATGCAGCTGATGCAACTAAAGGAGGGCCAGACCGTTGCCTTTTCCGAGTTGAACGAGGCGGCACAGTCGGTGCTGCACCTCACCGAGCTCACGGGATCGTCTCTAGAGGACTTCCACCGGCGTGTGCACGATACTGCGACAGAGGCGGTTTTTGCACTTAAGACGCTGAGCACTCAATCCATGGAGCGCTTCGCGGCAGTGGAGACCCAAACGGTTGGCGTGCTGCGTCTCATGGAGCGGGTAGAGTCGGTGCAGCAGACGCTGATGCAGCGAACGTTTTCCGTGCAACACTTCCTCCGCTCCGTTTGCGCGTTCAGTTCTGTACTGCTTGCGACACTACCGCGGCGCACTTGTGCGGCCCGGGGCGCCGGCATTAGCCTGTATCGTGTTGGGACTTACTGGTGCGCCACTCACCCGCTCCTTGCTCGCCTCCTCTTCCACCTCTTTCTCCTCATTCTCCATGTGGCTGGTTTCCACGGACTGGTGGTTGCTGACGTGCACCGCCATGGCAGCCGCAGTCGTCTTTCTGGTGGGTATCGCTACGTTCCCCCCTACGTGCTGCAGCGCCAAATCATTCGCGAGGAAATCACGAGGTCGCTCATGGAGAATCAGAAGCTTCTCCAGCATCAGATGCCACTGCTGTCACTGGCGCCAGAGCCGCTGCCGCTCCTGCGGTCCCCCGTCCTTCTCGGCATCCCACACAGCGATCACCCAGTGCTGCAACACTCTCTGGGGACGCTTCCTGCGCTGTTCCCAGCCCCTGAAAGACCAGCCGAGCAGATGGTGTGGGGTTGCACTGGTGGCAAAGGACACAGAAGCCCGCCATCAACATTTCGTCTTGATGAAATCGCCTCTTCTTGTGCCTCTCTTTCCCCTTCTTCATGTGCCACGAGGCTTTCGACTGAGGCATCCCAGCCGCTGGTGGAGAGCCCAACGACATTTTCGAGTTTGCAATCTATCAGTGAGACAGTTGCTGGACGGAAACGAAGGCGTCTGTCTACCACGCCTTTTTCTACCACCACTACTTCCGCTGTGGACACTGTGGATGCTGTGGCGCCAAAGAAACCGCGACATGGTGAGCCGAAATGCAGTACCGCAAAGCGGCGCGGACGTCGATAGGAGGAGAGTGGGAGAAACGAGACAATGCAGCGATGATGCAAGACCGTCGCTAGCTTCTTTGAACTCGAGTCTTTTTTCTCTCCAGCACACCTCATATATATAACTACATACAAAACTATACATATATATATATATATATATATATATGTATAACTAAATGTGTGCGTATGTGGGAAAACACACAGGCATACAAGTGAATGTTATATGATTCATTCGACTCTTTCCCCACCACTCTTTTCCCCCTTCTCTTGGTATTCTACTTTGTTCTTGAGTGATGTGTGTTCATGTTTACACCGCCTTAAAAAAATAAATAATAATGATAAAGAGATGTGGTTATTTATTGTAACAGGTCTTCTTTGTGATGCTTGTTTCTTTTGTTCAGTTTCTTTGCTCTTTGATGAGCCTGCTGTAAATTCATTCCCTCTGGCTCTCCAAATTTTCAGCTGATGCGCAGTGATGTTCCTTGACGGGGATATTACTGGTTGTGGACACCCTCCTTGGTGAGTCCCATGCACCGAGGCTTTGCAACATCCTACGTCTCTCTTCCACTGCTCCGAAAACTTCTTCACCGCATCCCCAAGATCCTTTGTGTGTATGTGTGTGTGTGTGTGAGGAGTTTGGGTGAGTGGGCGGGAGGAGGAGCCCCGTCTCCTGGGGGGCAAGAGACGGGGGGCTTTAGTGCTCCATTGGGTGTCTGTGTCTAAAGTTAGATGGATGTAGATGGGTGCACGCTTCGGGAACTTTTCAATGAAATGTATTTGTCACTGCCGTACATACTCTCATGCTCTGTGTCTCACATTTCTTCACTGACACACACAACAGCAACAAAAAACAAATCAAACCAAACCAACAGACGTAAGGAAACGCACGCACACACACACAAATATCTGTGGAGTGAAAGAAGGAAACAATACTAATAAAAGTGAGGAAAGGAAGCGGTGCGTGCACCACTATCTTCGAGAGCAAGCTGCACCAGTCTCTTGTGTGTGGATGTGTGTGCGTGTGTGTGTGTGGGTGTTGAATAGGAAAAGTAAATAGGCGACTGTTCCTTTGTGCA
The DNA here is from genome assembly GCA_035044725.1 of Scaptomyza caliginosa. Lineage (NCBI taxonomy): Eukaryota > Metazoa > Arthropoda > Insecta > Diptera > Drosophilidae > Scaptomyza > Scaptomyza caliginosa. The sequence goes on along the minus strand of JAWNNR010000011.1, from coordinate 6,324 downwards.
GTTGTGAGCCTGGTTAGTGTGCGAGTACACACACCTACACTGATACACACATACACACAGACTCTTAGGATTTGTTCGACACATCAAGGCGAGGCTTTGCAAAAAAAAAAAAAAAAAACAAAAAAAAACAACAACAACAACAATCACTTTATCGAGGCTTTGTGTTGGTGGCGCAGCTAGATCTCATGCTACGGGCCTCAGTGAGCCACTCGGCCCTGAAGGAAGAGGTTAGTGGATGGGCCTCTGTGACTGAGGCACTTCTTAGTGAATGTGCCGCCTCCATTTTAGCTGACGTAGCAGAGCCACGGGAGCGATGCCGTCTCATTGATGAGTATACCGCCTGTTTCGAAGACATAGTCTCCCAGTACACACTGCGATTGGTGCAACTAAGTTACATTGATGCTGCCGCAGAACAGGCACGGGCCTCAGTGGTACAGAGTTTGCTAAAAGAAGAGAGGGATCGCTCAACTGCGGTGCTCGAGGCAGAGATAGCGGAGCTACACCGTGCCTGTGAACGATGGACTTCGGAGCAGCGAGAAACGGCCTGTGAGCTTCGACGCCTTCGGGATGAGGCAACGGAGCACCGTCACACAGAGGAGGACCTGCGCGCACAGCTGAGGGTGGTTCACTCCTTGGCCAGCAGTGTTCACCCTTGCAGTGCTGAAGACTGCGATATAGCGGCCCATATTGATGTGCTCTGCTCCCTCGTGGAGGACCAGCAGCGTCGGTCTCAACTGACGCATTCTGACGTCTTGCCGGCACTATTACCCGCTTCCAATCTGCGGTACCGCCGCATTGTACCGGCGTCACCCGTGAGCCAGGTAACGGCATCGCTGTTGCGTGTGAAAGAGCAAGTCCAACAGCTGCGCGACCCGTCTGTCTCTCATCTGCAGTACGCTATTGGGATACACAAACCTGTCCTGACGGAGGCAATCGTTTCTAGGGCTTCGCCGCCGTGGGTAGAGCGGAACAGAGGGCTACCGTCGCCAATGCCAGCGGAGCAACATGCGATTGCTGCATCTAGTGCATCGCCACCGCGCCATTTCTCTCTGTCGCACACGGTACGTACGCCGCAGCGGCAGCCTGGGCGGGCTGATGACGTGATGGTGAGGGAAGGAGAAAGCGGAGGCCCCGAAATTCTGGCAACCCCAACGTGGAGACACCACTTTGAGAAGCTGCAGCACGAACTATACGGACTGCGTCATGAAATTAACTCTCGCACTCCAGCCTCGGCGACTACCATCTCGCCGTAGGTAGCTGTAACCACCTCCAAAAAATGAGAGACCTATGAGCTGGAGTGGAGTCGGAAGGGGAAGTGAGGTCTACTGGCTGAAGTGAAGTGTATTGTGACAGTGCAGGTGTTTTGGAGCGTGGACAAAGACCGCTGAACAACTTCAGTGGGTGCGTTTGGCGCATTGGACGTGACATCATATGCTTTTTTCTTCGCCTTCGTTTGCTTATTTTGAATTGCTTCTGTCTTTGAGAAAGGAAAGAGGGCTAGTGCTCTCGCGCTTTGTGCTTAGGGCAACGCTGGTGGCAGACGCTCACTTTCTCTTTTATGTGACTCCTTGTTTCTGCATTGGTGCTGCTGCTCCTACTGATGACATGCTTCTCAAAGCTTCGGCTGAAAAGGCAGTGCACGGTCCAGCTGATAGCATGCATGTGTGCGAATGGTGATGTATATATATGAGAGTCACTGGTGAGCGACAGGCCAGTGAATGGTACCGTCCAGAGTGACTGTTATTGTCTTTGTGGGCTCTTTTTTTCTGTGTCAAATCTACCTCCTTTCTTTCCTTCCCCCTTTTGTGGCTTCTTTCTTTTTCTCATTGCCCTCTTTCATGCAAGTGGATCGCGCCACCATCCAAGAGGAAAATAAATAGGCTTCTGGCTCTAGCGCTGACGACCTTCCTCGATGACAGCTACTGTCTCTAGCTCGGATGACTCTGCTAGTGCAATCACAGAGTTGGTGCCGCTGCGACGGTACGTGTGTTTGCCAGGAGAGCCGGTGCTGGTAGTGAAGCCGTCAGCGGTGCTTGCTCTCGGTGGTGGCCTCCGTGTACGACGTGGGCCGCAGGCTACTGACGCCAGAGTGGCGCCGAGTGAGCAAAGCGCCTCAACGGTGTTGGTGGCGGAGTACTGCGCTCCACTGCAGTGCTGCCACCATATCCACACCCACATTCCAAGGTACGCTGTTGCCTCACCTGCCACTCGCCGCTACACGCCACTGCCCCGGGACCCTGTCGTCGCGGTAGTGGTAAAAAAGGTAAGCCAGCACTACTACTATTGCCATCTCGGTGGGTCATCGTTGGCGTACCTCGATGCGCTGGCCTTTGACGGAGCAACCAAAGTGAGTCGCCCGCGCCTCAGCGAGGGGGACATCGTATACTGCTACGTAAAGGAGCGACCAAGTTCCAACTACGTTGATGGGACGGTTGGTGGCGACAGAACCGCCCTGACATCTGCGGAGCGTACGACGTCTTCTCGCGGTGCTCTCGGGGATTTAGAGGTGAGCTGTGCTGCGGCAGAGGTGGGGCTCGCACCGAAGGACTGGACCTCTGGGGAGGCTGTTTTCGGACCACTTACCGGTGGACGAGTTATTTCGGTCCCACTTCCCTATGCACGCAGTTTATTGACGCCGTTGACCAACGTCAGCGATGAGAAGTCGAGAAAGCGGTTGCGGGATGATGCGACTGCTGGCGGTGGTGGCGACATCGTCGTCCCCGCCTCGTACCTCCTCGAGTATCTCGGGCAGAGAGTTCCGTACGAGGTGACGGTGGGCATGAACGGCTGCGTGTGGGTCAGGGGGCAAGCAAGCGCCAGTAATCTTACTGTGGCTGCGCGCCATACCATTGCTGTGTGCTCTTGCATTGAGGAGGCACAATATGACACTACACGGACTGAGATGGAGTCGCGTGTGGAGGCACTATTTCCTTCTTCTGGTGCAGCTACGTTGCTGTGATCGATTGTGGCCTTCTTTCCCCCCTTTTTTGATAAACAGAGAGGCATTTTAGGACCTTTCCTCTTGCACATCTATATTTTTATACATCTCTGCTTCTAATAGAAGTGATGTGGAGAGGGTGGGTGGGTGGGTCGTGCGATGTGACTCACGATTTTTTGTTTTGCTAAGATAATCAAGGTGCTCATGCGCACAACTGTGCGCTTGATCTCACATCATACACGGATCGATGGTGGTGTCGGACACCATCTCTGTGGACACCTGAACTCGTTTCTATTAAGTAACACACAGGAGTTAAGGTGAAGGGGAAGAGGGGATCGAGGAGGGGTGGGAGTGGCAATCGTTCGCTACAAATACCTCAAAGGATTTCTTTTCTTTGATAATTTGCTCTTCTCCTCTTCTGTGCCCTTTTTCTTCTCGCCCCATTCTCTCTACCCCCGCTTAATCACCACAACAGATGCTCAGCAGGATGAGAGGTGGACTGTGTGTAATCCGTTCCCAGTGGAATTGTGAAGGGGAGTGCGAGAGAGCTGTGTTCTCTCTCTGCTGGGATGACAGGCGTGTTTCACGGTCCAATGCTTCTCTTTCTCCCTCTTTTTCATCACTCTGTTGTGGACGTTGCTCTACTGTTTCATCATGCGATTACTCCTCTTTTCGCCCTTCTTTCGAATCTCGCGCTGATTCTCCTCTTCGTTTTTTTTCCTCCACTGCCCCCCCCCCCCCCTCCCTCACCTCCCCACTTCCAAAGACATCGTCTAGTGGAACATTTTCTTCTTCCCTCTCTCTTCAAGTTTGTGTGTGCGTGTGTCTGTGCGCTCTTCCCCTCCTCCGTTGTGGCCGACGCTTCGTGGCAAGTTGCTTGTCAATCACCAAAAGCGGAAGCAGAAGAACGACACGACAAAAAAAAAAAAAAAGAAGAAAAGGGGGAAGAGACGGATAGAGAAAAAAAAGAGAGTGCGAGCAAGGAGAGATTGACCAGACAGAATGCCAGATTTTAGCCAATTTATCAAACTCTTCAACATCCACTTACCTCCACCACCACCTACAGGCAATGGAGGCCTTGGCGGCGGAGGGTCTCCTGCGAGCACCACCAATACGCCGGCGTCAATGGATACCACCGGTGGACTGGCCATGCACTCCGACATAACAGCTTTTGCAAAGGTGTGTGATGCAACGTGGCGGGTACTTTCTAGCGATGCCGCCGTGAAGGACAATGGCAGCAACAGCCGCTCCGGTGCAGTGTCAAGTAGTGCAGCGGCTGGGCTCTCTCACTCATCGCAAGGACACATGAGCATCACCATTGGGCGTATGTCCGTGTCCACAGAAGACCGGTGGCGTATTCAACTGCAGATGCGACGCGAGGAAGCTCGTAGCGGGCAGACGCGAAAAGAGTATAACAAGAAGGTGACGAGAGCCATTAAGGTGACAAAGGGACCCTCCGAGTCACCCTTCCCACCAGGGCGCGGTCGTCCACTGTAGTTTTCGATGACTGCTTACTATACTTTTTCCTTTTCGTATGTTTAGTAAGGGACGCTGCTGTAGAGGTTCCTTAGAGAAGAGAGTGAGCTGTGTATGTAGAGGCTTTCTTTTGAATCATTGATTCAATGACATTTCTTCAGAGGATGGAAGACTTGAACGACAATACAAAGAGATGGTAGTGGTGGTGGTGGGGGGGGGCAAATAAAATTGAAAATAAGAAAATAAATAGACATGGAAATGCTGTGGAGGAGTGTGCTTACAGAAGTGGTACCACGCACGAGGATTGATGTGTGTGTGTGTGTGTGTGTGTGAGAAGAAGGGATGCCCAGAGAGAGAAAAAAAGAAATGTTGAGGTGATCGTGATTTTTCTTTTATTCATCGTTGACAAAGCGCAAAGGGTCCCACTCTCTCTATTTGAATTACTTGCGATTGTTATAGCCGTTGCGATGCTGGTTTGCTCTTTTTTTTTTTTTACCTCTTTCTCTTTTTCGCCTCTTCTCGTTTCTCAAAGTTGTTCCTTTGCAACATCCTTGGTGCAGTCTCCAAATCTCCCCCCCCCTCCACGCCACTTCCCCTACAATGGACACCTTCCTGGGCTACCTCTAGAATCAATACACACATATTTGTACGTGTCAAGTGAGTGTGAGAATAACCACTTGCTGTTGCTACTATGCCCCATGAAGCTTTTTTCCCTCAGCGAACATCTGGCTTCAGCTCTCATGCGCACGGAAGGAAAAACCTATCAGTGACTACAATACATCTCGGTGGTGCCGTGGTGACTACTGCTTCGAGCTACCACGCAAGTGAAAAAGAAGGAAAATAAGAGAAAGACAGAAGTAGGTGTTTAAAAGCCCTGTAAGTCCGAATCGTCTTTTTTAAATCATTTTATCCGTCACCCAATTTGACTTCTGCTCTTCCTCTTCTTTTACTTTTCTCTGAGCATTTGCTGTTGGTACTCTCTGACAAGACAAGGGGAAAGGCAACCAAAACAACAGACAATAATCACAAACAGAACGAAGTTCATTCGATACGCTGTTTAGAGTTTAGTGGGCATCTTGGAGAGATCATTGAATCCCTTCTCTGCCTCCTCTTCGTAGAAAACAGGGGGGGGGGAATGTTATCGCTCAGAGGCGGCCGGGCGATGGGTCGGGAAGTGGTCTTTTCCTTTGCCCTTTTGTTTTCACACAACGTAGTCAGTGTGTTGGCGTGATTCTTCAACGTCCCCAGTGATGGCAGTTGACTAAGCTAGCTGGCACCTTACCGTTGCATGGATGGCTTGAAAGTTTTTGTTTTTTGAAGCGAGGGTAAAAGTTGTCACTTCATAGAGGAAAAGGAGGTATTCTCCCAGCGGCGTTTTCTCTTCGTATCCAGGAAGATAGCGGCGCATCATTACAACAATCTCCTCCCCTGAATATAGAGACGCTCCTCTTATTTACCCTTTTCTCCTGTTCTTCGATGCCCCTATCAGGGGTGGGGAGAGAGCAACTTCTGTTCAATCCGGACCAAACTCCACTCACGCAAATACTAAAAAGTGATACTCTGGATTGTCGACAATATTACTTTTACTGTATCCAAACCCCCGAGGCAGCAGGAGAGAGGGAATGACGGCAAATCAACCGAATTCGCCCATTCTGCCTCTTTACTGCCCCGGTGCCAACAAAAACGCCAAGTTGGTATTCCCATGGTATGCCGAGGGACCATTACCAACTCAACACACGTGCAAATAAGGCAAGCAAAAAGTACAGCTCCTCAGAAAAAAAAAAAATAAAACAAAAAATCACAAAGAATCTGCAAAAACAAAAGAATCTGCAACCCGCAACAGCCAGGTAAGGTGCAAGTCCTAGAAAGCACCTTGTGTTCCCTCTCTTCCCACCCAGCAGCAATACGTA
>JAWNNR010000010.1:0-288856 GCA_035044725.1 Scaptomyza caliginosa | reverse complement strand
AGACAGATGATGGCAATTTGCAATTATTGGATATGATGTACTTTTATATGGGCATGTTAATAATTTTAGTTATTGGTGCGGCTATTTCTTTGGGCAGAAGAAGATAGAATACAACAACTACCAAAACAAACAAGAAGAACGGAGAAACTCACCATGCAAATATCAAAACGCTTTTGTTGTTATCGTAATTGTTGCGAATTTGTTACCATAGCTTGTTTTTTTTTTTCTCTCCAATTTGATTTAGTTTAAACAAAACAATAAAATTCAAATGGATTTAACAACACGCTGTTCTTTCGTTTTTGTTTTTGGTTTGTGTTTTCGTATCGCGCTCTATGTCACAAACTTATGACCATGTATTAGAAAACAAAAACAACAAGAATACAGCTACGAACAGCAACAGCCATAAACGGTTAACAACAACAGTTCTAAGCATACACACACACAAACATGTCTAAAACGTGTTTGTTAGTGTTCCACTGAGTTCGTTGCTGCTCTATGTATGTGTGTTTGTTTATATGTATGCGTGTGTCTCTACATGCATATATGTATAGATTTTCTAATACATCTCATTTTGTACATAGAGCGCGAACGAAAACACAAACCAAAAACAAAAACGAAAGAACAGCGTGTTGTTAAATCCATTTGAATTTTATTGTTTTGTTTAAACTAAATCAAATTGGAGAGAAAAAAAAAAACAAGCTATGGTAACAAATTCGCAACAATTACGATAACAACAAAAGCGTTTTGATATTTGCATGGTGAGTTTCTCCGTTCTTCTTGTTTGTTTTGGTAGTTGTTGTATTCTATCTTCTTCTGCCCAAAGAAATAGCCGCACCAATAACTAAAATTATTAACATGCCCATATAAAAGTACATCATATCCAATAATTGCAAATTGCCATCATCTGTCTTATCGATTGTAGTTGTTGGTGTTTTTTCTGTTGCTGTTGCTGTTGCGTTCGCTATCGCTGGCACCCTATACCAAAGGGGTAACATCGCTGGGGTTGTTAGCATTGCTATTTGTTGGTGCAACTGTAACAACAACAAATGCATATGAACAGCAGAGCCAGTGATAATATTGCTAAAACAAGATCGCTATCCTGTTCGCTGGGATGTACAGTTGTGCTGAAAGATTCCAGCTTCTTGGCCAGGTACAAGTCCATGTTGAAGTTTTTAGTTTTCAATTCAAAATGTAAGTTTGAAGTTTAAAACATAAACAATACGATATATACATATATGTTGGTTTCTATGTGGATGACAGTTACAGGGTATATTTCTCTTTCTCTTGTTTAGTTTTCGATAAACCATTTTCACTTTGCATGGCTGAATGCAGCAAAGTAAGGTATTAAACATTTAGTTAGCGCCTGAGCATTTTTTTTTGTCCATCATATTATCGACGATCATCGACGTCTATGCCAACAGGTTTACTAACTAATAAGGTAATGGCAAACCAAAACAAAAACAACAAAAATAGCAAACAACGACCACAGCATAACAACAAACAAAACAAAAAAAATTATAATCGTAAGATGAAGACAAAATTCATCATTGGAAAGTTGATTTGTTTTTTGCAAATTGTGGAATGCAGCTATGCAGCTGGGGCAGGGCTGTCGCCTAGTTGTGCGACAGGGCGACTCAATTTTTTTTTTTTTGTTTTTTGCATCTTCTTCGTCGTTTTCACCTTCTTATATTACAAGCGATTGGCTTTATGCCTGACTAAGCATTGCTTGTACAAATCGAACAAATGCATTATGATTTATAAACAGCTTATCGCTGTATGAAATCATTGCTAGTGCATTTTACTTGCGTTCTTTCAATTAGTTTTCGTTCGCTGTTTGTTGGCCTGCCACCTACAAGAACAGTAATAAATCGTTTCGTTTGCAGTTGACAGCTGACAGTTGGCAACGCAGCCCTCGTTTTTTTCTCTCTCTGTTTTTTTTTGCGCGCAATTGGCAACGCTGCAACGCTTGTGGGTGTGGGTGTGTCTGTGTTTGTGGAGAATGGCAGTTGGCCCTATTGGAGCGCATTACACAATTATAGCCAACATGCATTTCCCAAAGCACAAACTATTTTTCCGCCACACATGAAAATCAACTCACTTTTATTTTGTTTTTCTGTATGTTTGTTATTGTCTTGTCCCCTTTCTCTCACAATTTTCTGTGTTTGCCTGTGTTTTGTTTATGTTTTGTTGTTGTGTTCAGTTTTCCCATCTTTATTTTTTTGCTAAGCTCGACTCGTGCGTCAATTTATGCAAGGCGGAAGCCGCTTCTTTCCTAATGATAAAAATACTAATAATAATATTGTTACTAACACTCTACACCAAGTAGTGCAGTGAGTGAGTGTTGGCTGAAATAGGGTGGCCCGTTCAGCTACGTGAAATTTTTTTGGTTCCCCCCCCTCCCCATCCACTTATTATCCATAACCCCGAGCAGCAGGTCCCAAGTGGCGCGTACAAAACTCGTTTGCCGCATAATTTTCAAAGTTGCAATTTTCATTTTTGTGTTTTTTTTTGTTATAGCCATTTTGACATGGTCGAAAGTGTTTGCAATGCTTGCAGCCAGCTCCCCTCCTACTTGGTTGTGGCCAACTAGACACAAACTGAGGTAATCAGAATTACATACATACATAAAACATTTCATTTTCGTTAACAGTGCAGCATTGCCAGCTGCAAAATAATGTACTAAAACTGAAAGTGTAACGGTTAATGTAAATGCTTAGTTTTCCTTGCTCTCTTGCTTCCTTGTCCTACTTGCTGCATCCAGCTTCATTTGAGAATCATACAAACATTTTCCCATTGGATAGCTAATCTAGCTTTAATGATATTTATATCCCAGTAGTATAAGTAGTAAAAATTTGAACCAATAAATAAAAGACGCCGGCAACGCCCCAAGTTTCGAAAATAGGAAATCATAGTTAAGCCCAAAGAGACGACGATGAACCGAATAAGAACAACAATAATCCTAATGACACTCGCCATATGACATCTGCATCTCGCTCGGACACAGTTAGAGCCCAGTTAAGAGTTAAGAGCTACAAACAACAAGATGAAATGAAATCACCCCCTGCGGCATTTCCGTTCATGTTACCATTCCATTCAGAAAAAACAGCAGGCAGACAGTTAGGAGGGTGAGATTTTGAGTTTCGAGACTTGAAAACGTATCCCAAGCAAGTGCATTTTCATTTTATTAAGCCTGGCCAGTGCGTGTGAAAAATGAAAATGCCACGGCAAACAGGTAAGTTAATAAGCGACACAATCGAACTCGACTCGAAACGGCGACTACGACAACAACAAGTCTCGAAACAAAAGCATTTCACTAAATAGTCAGCATTGTTTGGTTACCTGTTGGAATATGGCGACCATGTCGGCAAAAAAAACACACACACACACACACAGAAGGAAACAACAAAAGAAAACACGCTACCGCCGAGACGAGGAATGGCCAACAACCTGTCGAGTGGAGGGATTCTTCTTTAATCATTTGGCCGTACTTATAATTGCACAAGTGTCACTTGGCCCAAAAGTAGCAGCTGGCCAACTGGTCGTACATAGTCAAACTGGGTGGTAATTTCATTAAGAATTGTCACTGCTGGACAAAGAGTGTGTGTTTTTTATGGTTGTAGTTGTTTTTCTTTCCCATTTGTTATTGTTCATTATATAACTATCTGTTGGAATTATGACTAGGCAAAATGTGAGTCAGTTCAAAGAGAAATGATTAGAAACAATCGTTTAGTATTAAGCTAAAAACATTTTTTGGTGATTTTATACGAAACAATTTACTTAAAACTTATGGGAAAACTTTAGCAGCAATTTGCCTATCAGCTCGAAACAGCAAATTCCCTATGGTAAAAAAAATACATTTGGCAACTCTGCGTCAGAATAATACTGTTGTTGTTGTTGTTGTTGACCTAGCCCACAGAGCAAGTGACAATTTATTATGTACATTTGTATGTGTTGCAAATTTGTAAAACGTATGTACCAAATGTATGTATGTAGAATTGCAATGTATACCAAATGTTGACCGACATAAACGAGTATAGATACAGGCCCATTAACAGCTGCCGTTAGCATTGAAGTAACAGAGTACTGTTAAGTGCACAACAGCTGTTTTTTTTTTGGAGTTTGGAGTTTCTTGCGCATTTAGCGCATGAGCGCATCGGCTCCCGAAGGATAAAAACGAGTGCAACGAGTACTATTGTAATGTCCACAGCTTGTGACCTATAAAGAAAAGTTATATATATGTATGTACATTGAATGCATTTGTATATAGATATGTATGTATGTGGCGCTTGTCGTATCCTAACCACAGCCAACATTATGAAATCCATTCGGAGAACGCTAGCTTATCAGTTATGTATGTTGCCTGTGTTCCTGTCGTTGCCACATTTTGCCCAGTATGTCAGTGCTTCCAGTCAACTCAGTGCGTCAAGTTGTGTGTGGTAACAAAAAAAAAAAATAAATTTTAAGCACGCGCTCAGGTTATAATATTTAATGCATGAAAAATATTCAGGTTAAATGTATGTATGTGTGTGTGTGAAAAGGAAGCCGAAAAGGTAGTGCAAAATAGGCTGTCAAGATAATGTGTGCAAGATAAAAGCGCTTAATAAAAAGGCTATTAGAGAGTTAGAGGAAGAGAGAAAGAGAGCGATAAAGCAAGCAGGCTGTTGTGAGAGCTTTTTCGCACAGATGCATTGATCACAGTGCAGAGCTTTCAACGGGATTAATGTAAATATATTTCGTTCATAAGCTTGTATATTAAAGCTTTTGCTTTTTTTGTTTCATTGTTTCTGACAGAGCTCCAGTTGCACAACGTGCTTGTAAATAACTTTGTTTTTATTATTTGTATTACGATTTTGCACTATTAATTCCAGCTAGTAATTCTGTTTTATTTACGGCCGTTTAACAAGCAAAAGTAATCTTCCAACTTACAGCTGTATGATTTCCGCTAACAAACATACGAATATAACTGTATTCACACCTTGTACCTGGTTCTTATCGTTTAATGAAATGTGATGCCATTCAGCTGGCCCATTTATGCAAATATCCAGCTCTGATTGCACCTACAGCTGTGTCTCAATTGATTTGAAGTATCTGCAACGGCACATGAGTGTGCAAGTGTGTGTGTGTAATTATTTGATTAAATTAAACAGTTGCAGTTCGACACGAGAGAGAGAGAGAGAGCGCTATTGAAGCAGCGGCGACGTTTATCAGCAATTATCAGTTCTATTTGTTTAGCGGCACAACGGCCCGAAGCGCCCTCTAGGTGCTCTCTACTCGAACATACATAAATAAAAAGCAAAAAAAAAATAAAATAAAATAAAATACGTATAATGTGTATTTGTTCATGTTTACTTAATGTTCTTGTTGCAGCAATTAAGTTTCATGTTTAAATTTAGTCAGAGTGTTCTGTTTGTCTAGCAAACATTGTTCGGACAATTAGAGCAAATGCTTAAAATGCAACGCTATACAACACTGTTAACGGCACTATGTGAACTAAAGTTGATTTAGCAAACAAGCTGAACTCTTTTATTTATATTCTTAATAGAAAAAACGATTTCGAATTCATTTCAAACACTTTGAATTGAGCAATAAGCATTAAATGCAACTTATAATTATTGTGATCGATCTTTATTTTCGTTTTTTTTGTTTTATTTTTTTTTTACCCTGACATGAGCGATAAGCTTCAGTTACAATATATTGTGGCTGCTGCTGGCGGTGTTAGCTGTTGCGAAGGTCAAACTGTCTGTGGGGTCGATATATGTATATAAACCAGATTTCCATGCTTCAAGCGCAACCTTCGGCTTTATCACAGCTGCCATGTTAATTAACACATAATTTTCGTTCAATTCTGAAACCTTTTTTTTCTTTCTTTGCTCATTTTTGTTTTACTTTTTGTTTCATAACATATTTGATAAATCGGCTCGTATTACGCATGACCGATCTATCTTTTTTTTTATTTAACACTATAGCAACAAATATTCAACCGAAAACCTTTCATCTCCGATTACAGATGACATTGCCCATACATATACATATATAATCAATTATTCGTAGCAATATTTACATTTTCATCTCTATATGTGTGTGTGTGTGTGTATTTTTGTTTTTTAATTAGGTTCGGAAACACCGCAAATTGGGTAGCAATCAAAAGTCAAATGCAAAAGTACTTTAAAAACCACATTTTGCAACATTTTCTCTGGCTGTGAAAAAATTTCACTTTTCTTCTGTTGGTTTTTGTTGTTTTTTTGTCTGCTATGGCATGAAGCCAGTTTAAAGCAACAACACGAAAGCCGCAACTGTAATAAATAAAATAAATGGCAGTTGAATTGTTTTTGCCAGTTTGGATGCGCTTTAAAAATAAAAACTGCAACATGGCAAATCTTCATGACGGCAGCGTCTGCATTAGCTTTAGCATTATTGCAAGCGATGAAGATTGGTTTTTCGTTAGACCCCACGCTAATTGAAAGACTATGCGTGTTTTCGTCTCTGGGTGTGCGTGTGTTTATTTATTTGTTGAGAAGATGTGGATATGTGGTTATCAGGCGATGCGTGGGGAGTGTAAATAGAGCAGGAGAGTTGTTGTTGTACAGCGCGGCTTGTCAAGAGCCCTATGCGATAGACAAAGATAGCAAGCACAAATATTTTGCATTCACAGTTATTATTTTGCAAATTCGCTCATACTCGGATCTTTGCTGTACAATTTGTTGCTGCGACGGCCGGCATTAATGTAATTTGTTATTGGTTTTGCTTCCACAAAGCACTGAACACAATTTTTGTGTGTGTTAATTTGCTACAAAGATGTGCGAGAATTTGGTAATTATTTCGGTTATTAAACGTCATCTCTAATTTTTGTTGGTGTACTGGTTCATTGCTGTTCATTTCTTTATATGCATGGTTGGTTGCTCTGTCACACTATCAAATTGAATCGAAACGTTGACTTCTTTTAAGTCTTTGCAATCCTTCCGCAGTTGTCATTCGCATTCACTTTGGTTTGCAATCTCTTTTCAAACGTCTTAGCGCATTTTGCGTACACAACGAAACCTGACAACCCTAAGCCAATGCCACAGTCTTTCACACGTCAAACACCTTGAGCTATGCAAAACAAAAAAAAAAAACACATTTCCTTCCAGGAACACACACACAAATACACATACACATACAAGCATACAAAGAGTAGACCCAAAGGGCAACGCTTTGGAAAATTTAAATGAAAATCGTGTTGATGCGGAAAATGCACTCACAGTGAGAGCAATGAGAGGGCGAGCAAAAAAAAAAATCTAATAAAATGCGCATTATTGTGAATTCGTTATGCCCAGCATGTTGTTGTTGCTGTTGTTCGTTGTAGCAGCTTCAAGTCATGGTGTCTTTGAATCTTTGGAGTCTTTTGGAGAGTTGCTTGCAATTATGTGTTGCGATGTTGCGGCCTTCACCTCAGCGCTTAGCGTTCGGCGATGTTCGGTTCGGTTGCCAGTGTTGAAAAGCGCGCTGCCTGCCACCAAAGTGACGACAGATGGCTGCTACAAATGGTTTTGTGTATGCACGTGTGTGTGTATGTGTGTTTGTAACTTGTGGAATTTGCGCAATTTGTGTAGTGACTTATGTGCATGCCCCACAAGAGCAACAGCAACGAGGGGCAACAAGTTGTGTGGCAACAACAGCAGCAGCAGCAGCAGCAATCGAAAAAATGTTGCCTACACCCAGTGTGTGTGTGTACAAAAGTAAACAAAAGTTAGCCACAGTCTGCACTTCCCGCCACCCCAACACGCTCCCTCTCTTCCACTCTCTTTCTCTCTCTGTGTTCCGCTCTTTCCTTCCATGTAAAAAAAGCCGGTTGTTTGTTATTAGTTGGCCTTCCATACAATGCTGACCATATGCGTGTCTCTGCTGCTGCGGCTGCTCGATCTTCTCTCCTCTTTACCCTTCCCTCCTAGCCATGTTGCGTTTGTTGGCCTTTCTTGCTAAGAGTTCACTGCACCGCAGTCTGCATCTCGTTTGTCCGTTGTCTACACTGTCCGCTGTCCGTCGATCACAATCAGTTTACGCTTTGCACACTAAATTGAATGAACAGCCATTGATCAGCTATAACTTGCAACGTTCCCTAGTTCATCTCTCTCTCTCTATCTCTCTCTCTTTCTGTCTTTCTTTCTTTGTTTCCGTCTTTGTCTGCTGCTTAACAGTTTGTTTGCCTGTCTGTCATTTAACATTGTTTGTTGTTGCTGTTGCTGTTGAACTCTTGTCTCTTGTGTTTTGATGTTGACCAACACTAAACGAATGGCACAACTCGGTTGGTTCGTTACACTCGCTCACCCTAATAGCTGGCCCTTGGCCATGGCTAATAACCAATTTCCGTTTTACTCAACTAGTAACTAACTATGCTATTTATAGTCTTACAATATGGGTATCAATTTAAAACGTCCTCTTTATCAGTTGACACTCTTTGATAAACACTTTTGCTGAACTGTCCAATCCAACCAACAAACCACTTGCACTTGACATTCGTTAGTGTTTTTTTTTTTAAAGTCGATAAGCTGGCTAGCTAGCAAATTTTTGTTTTATCAATAAGTTTTATTGTGTTTGTTTTTTAGTTTTCTCTAGAGTTTGTATGTATTCAGGCGTTATTGGCAATACCTTCAAAGAATTCATTATTAACTATGCTGAGTTGTTTAACTTCTTATGAAAGCAAACTCAATTCTTAGCTCAGACCAAGAAGTAAACACTAATTGGAAACTGCAATTGTCCATTCAATTTGTTGGCTTCAACACACGACTTAAGCAACTTTCAAGTTGTCAACATTGTGTCTGGCCTGTGTCTGGTTTATTGTTTGTTATTGTTGTCTTCGTTTACTTAAGCATAATTAGTAATACTGTCACGCCATCTCCTCATCCCGCCTTAATGCTTTGTTAGCATTATGGCTGTTGATTTTGATTTTGTATTTATTTATTTGATAGTTTCGATATTTTTGTATGCGGCCTTTGCCGAATACTGCTGCTCAATGCTCTTTGTGTTTAACTTTTCATTAGTTACAATACATTCTATAGCGTATTCTATAACGCCTTGCATATTTCTAGTGAAATGAACGCCACACTCTTTCATCTATCTGTGAAGAATGAATGAAGAAAGTGAGTGAACGCGAACGCGAACGCCTGAGCAAATGCCATAAAGACTTATGGTGGCCCCCGTTGCGCTGCTACTTAGACTCTGACTGCAGGCAGAATACAGTTGGTGGAAGGTCTAGGCTATACATACATACATACATACATGCTTGCACATAAATACGTGTCATTGAACAGTTTAACTGGGTTAGTATTAGAAAGTTGTGACAATGCCATCTGTGTGTGTGTGTTTGTTTTTGTGTTTTTGTTTGCTTTTTGGCAATTACTGTGATTTGCTGTTATGGAAAGTGTTCTGAGTGTTTTGATGCGTAAACAGCTGTTCTTTTTTGCCTAAAAGTGCTGAATCATGTTTGCTATTATATATTTACACCAGTGTTGTAAAGGGTGACTTTTTGGCGCTTAAAGTTTTGCCATAATTATTAAACGCCTCGTTAATGTTTATTGAGCATTGAAACAAGCACAAAGTAAAGGCCCTTTGAATTAAAGTTTGCCAAACGTTTGATGTTTAGTTTTGTGTGTTAGAAGAACCGTATCATCATCATCATTTAAATGATGATACACCACTTCTAAGCACAAAATTTGTAATCACTTTACTTAGCCTGTTTAATGGTATTTCTTTCGGCCTTAATTACAAAGTTATTAACATTTATAGCGAATGCAAGAAGGCTATTGAAATAAATTGCACAAGCTTGCGAATCTTTTGGCTTGGCTTGGCTTGGCTTGCCGCATAAACTGCCGTCTGAGTGGCAATTGAGACCATTGGCCGTACACGGCGTTGTTATTATGAGATACATAAAAGATTCAAAGTGATCCATTCGAATGCGTTTGTAGCTTCTTGCGCATTGGCGCCATGCGGGCAATAAAATGTTTATTTTTGCACACCAAAATGATGACGACCATAACTTTGCCTAATTGAAAGAGCAAATGTGCGAGGCCAGCATGACTAGTTGGATACCTTGGCTATTACTGTGCCAAAAATGCGATTTTACAGGGTATGCTCACTAGTTTCTATAGATTTGGCCAGCGGACAAATGATGAATCTATCTTTGGCCGTGTCACAACAATGAAATCGCAAACGCATACAAAACGATTCAACCAATTTGTTTGCCTCATCAATTAAAGTGTCTTTGAACCCTGATTAGAAGCTTCAATCATTAATTTCTTGTGTTTCAAACTGGCACAGCATATTGGATATGCTCGTATTTCTATGCTGGGCATTTTTTTCTTTTTGAGCTGTCAAATCGGAAAAGAAATTTTTTTTTTTGAAAATAAAATAGCAACATTTGTGACTATTTTTAATGCCGAATTGCTGCCTGGCTGATGCTTAGGAATTTCACTTGGCTAACAAATTACAGATTCGAATGCGGGGGTGTTCCTCGGGGGGAAGGGTATGCAAATGGATTTAATTCTGGGCCATTTTTACTGTCACATTTCAAAGTACTTTTTTTCTAATAGTTTTCGTTTTTTTTTTTGTCTTTCTTTTTCTTTGCAGGCTTAGCACATCATTTTTCTAACGCCTTTTTATGGTAAGTTTCGATTTAGTGTTTGTACTTAAAATAAATTAAAATAAATTTATTTGAGTATGGCCTTAAAAGCTTTATTTGATTAATTAAAAGCTAGAAAACTTGCGATAAGCATTGTAATAAAGTTGAGTAAAAATCATTTTCATTTTTTTTTTTCAAATCATAAATCAATGCAGCATCTTTTTAATACATGAATACACAATTTTATAGTTTGATTTTATGGCCTGGCGCCAGTTCAAAGTGCACAAAATAACGTGCATAAAATTTCCATAATTCATTGGGCATTGAATGAAAAAAAAATATGATTTGTTGCCTCTCACATCAGATCATATGTGAACCAGAGCATACAATTTAAATTAGTTGAAATGATACAAAACGAACAATTCGATACAACATAATTAGCGGCCTCAACGCAAAGGCAGAAAGAGAGACAGAGAGAGAAAAACATATATGCAAATGGTTGGAAATGCTTTGTTTTTTTTTCTCACTCTGTTTTTCTTGCTGCTTTTCAATGCTTTATGTTCGCTGGGACCCAGTTAAAATGGCCAAGACAGACAGTCGGACAAAGCGACAAGCCGACAGCCAAAAACAAAACAAAGTCCAAAAATGTAGCGCCTAGAAAATCTTGAAAAGCATACAACAATAAAATCCTTTTAAGGAGCAACACAGACATGTTCCGAGTGCATTGAAAATTAAGTTATATATATATTTACTTATATATATATATGGTATAAGAAGCAAACAACGCTAAAAATGCGTAACGAAAATAGAGCAAGGCATGTAGAAATGAAAGAAATTAGATGAAAATAGGCGCTATATATATATATATATATATATATATATCATGATATACAGACGCACTTGCATCGAAGATATTTGTGCTAAATTTGTGTCGTCTTCATCGTCGTCTCTGTGTTTATATACTGAGGGTTCCATCCTCTGGCACGTCTGGGCAGACAGGAATTCAATGCTCAGGGCACAACAAAAAAAAAAAACCAAAAAAAAAAAGAGAAAACAAAATTTTTTCTCGTTTTGTTTTTAGCTGTTTTTGTTCTATTTCTTTTGGGACAAATTGAATTTATGGCGCCTAAGTTTGGAATTTGCCAGCGTTTTCAAATTGCCGCTTAAGTAAAGTAAAGTAAATAAAGTAATTTCTAACATGTCCATTTTGTGTCTAGTAAGAAATTTGGTTAATGCCGTTAGCACTATTCGATGACTTTCTAAAGATTTACGAGTTGTGCATTTAAATGTGAAATGAAATTATGCACAATATAATAAGCACATCTTAACTTTATGTCTCGCGGATTATTATGATATGCATAGTAAACATATTCCCTACTTTTCCTTCTTTTTTTGAGACACGTGTCTTGAAAGACAACTGTTGTTGGTTGGGGCTCGCCTTGGGCTCGCCCAAAACAATGAGCAACAAGTCTCTTTTCTTTGATGGACAGCTTGTGATGATTATTATGGACAAAGATATATAAATTTCAAATATTTCAATGTCTCTGAATAACGCTCATCAGCTTGTTAATACTGTTGTCTCGGCCCAAATTTTTTTTTTTGCCTTCAAGCCTGACTAACAATACCCTACGAATGTGCTCTTTGTTAAAATTGTTGAATTTATAGAGTATTTGTGAGTGTTTCTCAAAGGTCTTTTCCAAGAACTTGTTGTTGCTTGTTTAACCTTTTTTTTTTCTTAACCATAGGAACATGTCTATGTACAAAACATACGTTTAGTTTTGGGGGGGGGAGGCAGTGGCAGGGGGTTTAAGCAAATGACATCATGAGATAGATATATTGAAGAACTTTAGAAAGGTATTCAAACATGCTTATTCGTCCACTTCAGTTTAAAGGAAATTATGCAAGAATTTCCAAAGCGGTAATTAAAATATTAATAATGCAGGTTTGAGGTTTGTTTGTTTTGTTTAAGGCCAAAGTTCATTCAAGAGCAGAACTTCATAATTGTTGTCAATGCAAAGTGCGAAGGGTTATTAACAATGTTAATCATCATAATGATGGCGATGATATTTATTTATTTATTTATGTGCGTGTAGGTGTTGCATGTTCATGACTTTGCCTTCGGGGGGCAAACAGTAGCCAAAAACTGTGTTCAACTTCATTTCTTGCCTCACCTTTTTGTGTGTGTGTGTGTGTGTGTGTGTGTGTGTGTTTCTGATGATGATGATTATTATTATTTTCTACCTTATGGCTCAAGTATTGTTAACATAAGATTTTCTCATCTAAATTCCCACGCATATTCTTTGGCATTGCTTTGTGGTTTTTAGACCGGGTCTGGTCAGAGTTAGAGCTCTCTTGGAGCATTGTTGTTAACCAGTAGCCCTTCAATTATGGCTTGGCTATGGTTCTCTTGCTGCCAAGTACTTTTAATGATATTTCGTCTGCCATTTTCACAGTATGTGTGTGAGTTCACAGGGGTTAGTTGTGTGTGTGTGTGTGTGTGTGTGTGAGTCTAGGGAAATGAACATGGAAATGCGCGTGGTTTGATGTGTTGTTATGTTTAAGTACTGTGTAGTAAAATGTTATTTTTTTTTTCGGTTTTTTTTGAAGGAAAACATGATCATTTTATTATGATCTGTTGCTGTGCATGTTTAACGTGGGCTGAAAGAAAGTGTTAAATGATTATTTTTAACTGATAAGACCGAAAGTTATGCCTAACTGCAGCTGTGTGTAGTGACATTTCTTCTCATTTGACATTTATTTC
This sequence comes from Scaptomyza caliginosa, assembly GCA_035044725.1. NCBI lineage: Eukaryota > Metazoa > Arthropoda > Insecta > Diptera > Drosophilidae > Scaptomyza > Scaptomyza caliginosa. The sequence continues at coordinate 275,501 of JAWNNR010000010.1, read as the reverse complement.
TTTTGGTTTTTAATTTTCTTCACCCCATGCCCGAAGATAAAGTTCAGATTCAGGTCATGTTAAAACGCTGCAAAGACTTTTACCCAGTATGTTTTGCTTTTGGTCAAATTCAAAATGCAAGTTGACAAGGCAAGGTCCGTTTGACTGTCTCTCGATGTCTGAAGATCTTAATGTTATTATATTATTTTCTGTGGCTTTTTGAATTGGCTTGTGGTTTTAGGCTAAGCGTTTAACTCGTCACCTTTGCTATAATGATTACAGTTGCTTAAATTGCGTAAATATCAAAAGGTGTAAGACCAACAAAAGTAAAAAAAAACACAGCAATGATCATTATCATTTTTATTCTACCCAAGTAATCGTTGCAGTTGTTAGCTACAAAAATACGTAAAAATAATTCTTGCATAATTTTTGATTATTATTATGAAAATGAACAACAAATAATATGCATATAGCGTGCTTAGCATCAATATTAGAAACAAGAAACAACAAAATAAAATTGAGAGCAAACTTAAAAACATATTTGGCAATAGCAAAAAACTCAAATCGCATGAATGAAATAAGCAAACGAATTTAATAATAATGCGCAATGATTGCTCAAAAAAAAAAAACACAAAACACAAAATAAAAATGCAGCAAGAAACCGCTACTCAAATGGCCCTGGCAACTGGGAGACGTGCCCCAAAACCGAAATGTTGCCGAAAATTGCGATTGTGATTATAATGTAAATGGTTTCCTCATTTTTCATCCGATTATCATGTTGTTTTTGTTCTCTTTTCTGTTTTTGGCAAGTTGCTTTTGGGTTTTTTTTTTTTTTGTTCTTGCTTTACATTTGTTTGCCTCGTTGACTTTTAGCGTTTCAATTAAATTATAAAAATAAGCATTTGCTAATTTTTATATCGCATATTGTGTATCTGCCTGCCAACAAGATGACGTTCTTTGTGGTTGACACAAATGTGGGCGTGCTTTTAGCTTTATTTGGCTTTGTCTTAAATGACATTTGTTTTGTTTTTCTGTTTGCTTTGAGTTCGACTGTGATGCTATAACAAGTTTTGAGTTTTTATATTTTGGCTATAAGCAAGAGTTAGCTTCAGTTGTATATTAATACGCTTTAGATACAGTTTTAGAGTCATTGGCAACGCTTTCTTGTTTTCTTATGCTAATAAAAAAATGTTGATAAATCAACTTTTGACTGAAACCTTTTTTTTAACCCAGTTCTGTCCATCAAACGTTTGAGTAGCTGACAAACCCTTTGGCTACCGATCAAAGAGAAGAGCAGCAAAAGGCTGCTGCTTAAGCCACCATAACTTGTACATAATTTGCCTGTCAAGTTGGCTTGAATGGCTGCCAATGTTGCCAAGCTATGAGTCAGACACGCACAGACAGCCAGAAGTCGTAAGTGCTTGTTGTTGCAACGTTTAGTTTTCGTTAAGGATGCGCTGATTAAAATTTACGCACAAGGTCATTGACAATCCCCTGCCGCCACCGCCGCCGCCACCGCCGTCGCCGCCTTTCGAAGACATCAAAATTAATGCAGGGCATAAATATTGTGCAGTCAGTTGTGGTTGCTGTGCGTTCGTTTTGAGGCTTAATCAGCTAACTGCAAGGCAACTTGGCATCCATGAACTTGGCCAACTCTGGTTCATGGCAATACTCAAAGAGAGTGTTGCAGCTGCAACGGATCGTGTTGTGTATATCGCCAACGCTTAGAAAAGCGTCGAAACGACATACGACACATTTCTGTCATCATCAATAATGCCGCCATTTGAGACGGAGACGGAGACTGGAGACTGGAGACTGGAGACTTGGGGCCAGCCTTTATACCTTTAGTTGATGGCAAGCAAGCAAATTGGCACAATTTCTCTGGCCGCAGAACGCGTGTTATGTTGCATTCAACGGCCATGTGGCCCATGTGTAGCACAGCCATGTGGCCAACTGTTGCAAACAGCTGACATTTTGCGGCTGCAACGTTCAACATTCAACATTCAACATTCATCATTCGACTCTCTTTTTGCAGATTTCTTACAATATTTAACATAAATTGCAGACACACAGGCCGCACAGCTGCTGCCTTTGCCACTGCCACAAGTCTATGCCACATAACGTTCTTCTCAAAGCTTTAACTTCTTTATGGGTCATAATCTGTTGTTCATTGCATTTGCAACGCATTAGAAGCGGCTTATCCGCAAATTACTTTGCTAAGCTATTTGGCCATTATAATACTTGTGTTAGCCTTAAATATGGTCTACAACAATGTTTGCATCATATCATGAACTGAAACGGCTTTTGCAGCTAATCTATACACAAGTTTTTATTATTCTCCATTTGTGTAGGGTATTCGTGAACGTTTTTGCTTTCTTTTTTTTTTTTTTGTGTGTGTGGCATCGGCTTTGGCTGTAGCAAGCAAATGGCGTTGCATGATCTTTAATCAAACGGTTAGTGGCGCCGCCGACGCAGATTGAGGCAATTGCAACCTTGATAGGCGTTGTCCGTGTTCCCCTACCCCTCACCTCCCCATCCCTGGCTCGTTTTGCAGCGCAATTGAAGTGGGTTTTCAAATTGGAGCGTGTGGCGGCGGCGGCGGCGTTTCTAATGCAGCTGTGTCAAGGCGCTAACAAATTTATGTGGCCCAATGTGTCTCTCTCTCTCTTTCGCTCTCTCTCTCTCTTTTGTCAGTCGCAATTCTATCGTGTTGTGGTTTTAATTAACGGTCAACGGAAACTTATGCGCTTTTGTGTGCCACTTTATCTTCTTCTTCTTTTGCCGTTGCCTTTTTCTTGGCTGCTGTTGGTGCTGCTTCTTCTTCTTCTTCTTCTTTGTCTTCTTTATTGTCTGTTCGTGTGGCCTCAACTGTTTTTCATGTTGTCTTAGGTTACCGAAAGCGTCGGTTCCGCTTTCGCATATTGCTCATTTGCTGCTTTCAGCTTATAAAACAGGCAAAGCGATTGTTGTTGTTATTGTTTGGTATTTGTATTTAAGCCAGTTGTTGTTGCAACTATTAAACAAATAATTTTACAGCTACAGTAGCTAACATTTAATTTAGTATTTGCTTAGAGGGTATTTTGAAGTTGAGCATTTTTTTTTGGTTGCCAAACAAATACCGTTAGGGCAAAAGGCGCTTTTTAATATGTGGTTGCCGCATATCGATCTACGGTGTCTGTGTGCCACACATTCTCTCCCTCTCTCTTTCTCTCTCTTTGCTTAGCTGTTGCATCTGCTGGAATCTGGCAGGCATATGTCAATGTGCTTAATGCCCGACTGAACCGAACGCTGCAACCATAAAAGAAAAACTCGAGTGTATAGAACCCCAACAACAACAACAATGTACGATCGCTGTCAACTTTTGTAAACTTCCGGTTAGAGCCGCTCGTTGGTTAAGGCCATTAATGGATTTTTATGTTTGCCCATCGCCCCAAAAAAACATACAACGGCTGGCAAAAAAGGTTTTATATGACAAGCTTTTCTGTTTTCGGTTTGTTGTTTTTTATTTTTATTTGTTTATTCGTGTGTAATTCTAGGAATTTTTTTGTTTTTAACCGTAGGCCTTAAACGGTTTGGCTTGCAACTAAGTTGGGCTTTTTTTATTAATCAACACTTTGGCTGCGATAGTTTAGCAATCTGGCAACTCTATAGTTCAGCAATCTTGTGTGTGTGTGTGTGTGTTTGTCCAACAGAAGCGCGCGAAATTTCGTTTATCACTTAGTTAAATCATTGTCACATGTAGCATAATGTACACGAAAAACAAAACAGATCCATTGAGCTAAGCCTCTCTCTGCCTCTCTCTCTCGCTCTCTTTGTCTTTCGACTTCATCACTATTTCCATCGTTAGTCGAACAATCACTTTCGGCATAGCTTGTAGGTTCATTGTACCCCTCGCTGTTTGTCTATCTTTCTGTTCAATTTTCGTGCAGACGCAGAAGTTGATAATGATAATGATAATGATGATGATGTTGTTCGTGTTGATGTTGATTTTGATGAGTAACAAAGACTTTATGATGAACACAAACAACAACATTGACTATTTTGAATTCCGCAATGACATTTATATCCGCTTGATACTTAATATATTTTTGGTTTTCTAATCAATATCCTTTTTTCTTATTGGTTGTACAACATTGTAAGACCTTGAGTAAAGTTTTCTTTTTGTTAATTGCGTGCATTTCAACAAACAATTAATCAAATTGTTATGCAGGAAATTAACAAAATGCGCAATTAAAAGGAAATTAACAAAAATATATACACATAAAGGAAATCCTTGTTTGAGGGTGTTTGCAACAATTTTCACTGCACACAAACATATATACATATATATCTATATGTATGTAATTATCATCATCATGTTTGTTGTATTGCAAAGCTCATGTATGTATATGATTTCATGCTGTTCCATTGTTTTGCATTTTGCAACGCTAAAACACAATTAAAACAATAGCATGGCTTTTCCATAGGATACATCTGTTTGCTTGTAGCTGATTGCATAAATACATATGTATTAAAACCAGGGCTGCGCAATATGCAGTGCGAGTTAAAGGTTGAGAGATGAAAAGATTTTGATTTTGAGAACAAATCAATGCAAACACTTTTAGCTCTTGCTATTAGCCAGTTTTGTGTATTTGTTTTGCGTTATTTAAAAAAATCACATTGAATAGATAGCTTATGTCATCGAATGAATAATCCGTCGAAATGTGTTTTATTTTCGAATTAACTTAACTTGCACATGTGACAAGGTAGATAGAAATATTTCATGCAGCTGTTGATGAATTTCTTCTTTGTTTCGCCTTTAATGATGCATATCTATTTAAACAAATGTATTAGGTAATAGCTCTCGAAAGGCAGCTGCCTTGTTCTACAGGTTGCAAAGCGTAACCTTTGTAAAATACCATAGAATGGTTTTTTTATTTTTTGTTAAACCTGTTTTTTTTTTTTTTTTTGTAGCCTTTTGACATTGAGGCAACATTTGAGTAGCTGCAAATTATAGAAATATGCTAATTGAACTGACTAGTTTATTGGACAATAATTGGTTTGGATTAGCTTTTAGAATCCTATTGGAAGTCTTGTCTTTTACATTATGCATGCACATAAATTATGGCCAAACTGTAAATAACTTGTTAAATTAGATGAATGGCAACTGGTTGCTTGGCCTCGTGGTTTATCTAGATGTTGATACAAATTTCATATCAATACGATTTTGTTTGTGTCAAGAATTGGTTTTTATGTGCTATTTAATATGTTAATGGCAGTATTTAACCAATTACAATACAATTCACAATACAAAACTTTTTGCTGTAATTAGACGCACTTATTGGAAAGCATTTTGAGTTCATCGTTCAACAAGCAACAAAGAAAAGTTTTCTGCCTTTCACATTTTGCCTTAATAATTTTCAGAGCTTTCAGTGTGAGTTTTGTTTATAGAATTTACGCGCTGTTTTTGTTTATTTTCTACCATAAAGAACTGCGCCTTTAGCCATTCAAAATGCATAAACATTCCATTCAACGGTTCGTCGTCGGCTGGCTAAAGAGTTGGGCTCACAAACAATTTTATTAATTCAACTCGAAAGTCGCAAAAGATGTTTACAAAATGGCAAAACGCTCGAGGCCAGCTGCAAAAATACAAACCATATATGTACATAAATATATATATCTTATCTTGGACAAAAATGCAAAATGCGTAGAAATGAAATAAAAAAACTTGGCTCATTTTCAGGGTCATTGGGGGCGTTACTCATGAAAGTGAGAAAAGTCTTTTTTTTTTATTGCACACATTCAATTTTAATGCCAGCTATTTAAAATGACAGATTTTCCCACACAAAAAGATATGAACAGGTTCTTTCTATCTGTCTCTCTTGCACTCTAAGAAAATATTGCACTTAAATTTTTGTCACACATCAGCTATTAAATGAAATTCGAATTTAGCTAGACGAGAGACAAAAATCTAAATGCCAAAAACAAAACTGACATTGAAAATGCTACAAAAGCTACAAAGATTAAGACGAATCAAAGACAATATGCAGAATGTATGAAACTATGGATACCCTAGAAACTAATGAAACAAGTTTAGTGCTTAAAGCCATTAAACATAATTTTGTCTGCAACAAAATAGTTAAATGCTTAAAAACTGTCAAAGCAAAAGCGTTAAAAAAATAAAAGATTGCCAATCAACAAATGTTGTTAAAGTTTAATGACTTTTTGGTAGTTCGTTGTTGTTGTTGTTGTTGTTGTTGACCACAAACATCGCTGTCTTTGTCGTAATCAATTTGAATGCTGCAAATATTTCCAAATTTTTCTGGTAATTTATGTGACTTGAGCCAAATTCATTTAACCATTGATGTTTAAATTGCCATACTTAAAGCCATTTCTGATACTATTACAATGCTCAAAGTGATGAAAGTTTTGACGTTGATTTAGTAGCACAGCAAAGGTTTTGAAAAACAAATGTTTTCATGGAGCTATACTTAACTGTGTCATGGTTAGATCATTTTTTTGCTAACCATAGAATTTTCATGTCGCTAATTAGTTTTGCTTTGGCGCATTAGAGTGTGCTGTGGAAATTGTGAAGCTAATGCGAATACTTGCAACTAGTACGACAATTAGCTAAAAACAAGTTTTTGAGAAATTTTTTTGTTTTATCTATGAAAATGTAAACTTATCGCCTATCATCTTTTAACATTTTATTGTTTTCTAAATGATTCATTCTTAAATGCCGTTGGCGCTTAATGTTTAATGGGTAACAGAAAGCGAGCTGTAGCTACAGTGTTTGGTAGGCGTTAAACAGGTCCACCCTAAGCCTAAAGTAGTTATATTTTGGGCTTAAGCTTATGTTCAAATCTATAGCCTGAGGTTGGGTTAAGCCTAAACTTTTAATGGTTTCTTAATTGATGAGCAAACATTTGAAGAAGCTATATACAACTCAACAGCAAACAAACTTAATATTCTTTATTATTGTCCACTTGCAGAGCCCAACGAATACAACAAAACAAAAACCAGCTTAAACACAGAACATTTCACAAAAGAAGGTAAACAAACTGAACTTAAGAATACCCCTTGTGGCATTAATATAGCTTCGTATCAAAGGTCGTTAATCAAAAATAAAATGCACACTTTACCATCGCACACATGGCGCATTGCATCATTAACGCTGTTGCCCCATGGCAGAAGAATACCTGCCACAAATACAATGTATACATGCATGCATCTAGCTTTTCGAACGAGTTGAGCGAGTGAAAAGGCGTCAAATTGATTTAAAATTTGACATGAGACTTTTTTCAACTATCCGACTGTCAACAGTCTGCCCGATTGTTGTTGTTGCATTCAACAAAGCGTTAAAGTTACACGTGTACACCGAGCACTGTGCACTGTGCATCAGATAGATTGCAACAGATATACGCACATAGTATAAACAAGCTGCAACTGCAACAACAACAGCCGCGGCGGCGGCTTGCTCTTGTGTGCACATGTTGAGCAAAAATCGAAATGACAGCCACAGTTGGAAGAGCCCAGGACTGAAGACCCAGGCGATAGATACAATAGCTATATGCTATATCATCAGAATCTATGTATATATACTATCACTGTGTGTTTGTGTGTGTGTGTGTGTGTGGGGGATTGCATTAAAAATAGCAACAGAAAATGATGTATACCTAGCTGGCGGGGCTGCTGCTGCTGCTGCCTGCTTATACTACATCTAGTATATATATATGTTTTTATATATGAAATATGTTTCATTAATATTTGCCCCACAGTTGCGCTTTTCAATTGCGTAGGAGTTGCCATCGTTTCTAACAGTATTTGTTGCGCCTTCAGGCTGCATTTGATTTGCCGTTAGAGTCTATATCAACTGATACACGTAATTCTCAATAGATAGATAAAAAAGCAGAAAGAATGTGGAAGAAAAAAAGTCGTTTTTGGCGCCGCAAGTTTATTTCGCATCTATCAGATATGTATCTTTGCAATGTCTAGGCTGCAAATGTACTCAGTGATTGATAAACATTATTTGCATTTGCTTTCTAGTTTTTTTTTCTCATTGTCGATCTATTATAATGACACATAACACGGGCGTATTGAAGGGCAGGAAGGCAGTTTTGTCATAGTTAGCTGTTAAATGTATTGATCTTGATAATACTAGTACTTGTCTGATGTGTGTGTGTGTGTGGGTTATTCAATGCGCTATCTCTCAATTGTATTATAATTTAACCCTATTAGTTAACAGCAAGTACAACAAAAAGGTCAGGTTGCATGCCTCACTCACTTCTCAGCGTATGCAAATTGCATGCAAAAAAAAAAATGGAGAAAAAATACTAAGAAATCAGCGATGCATGCTAAGGCATTCGAGACAGCCTTCATCAGCAAACGGTTATTCACACGCATAACACCCCAAAATGGCAAACTCTCAAGTAAAACTTAAGCAACTTGCAACAGCTCCATCTAGCGGCCTGTGAACAAACAAACAATTGTATTGTGTATCTTATCTGTGAGTAACATGAATAACAGAATCATACCGCGTGTGTGTGTGTGTGTGTGTAGTTGTAGTTGTGAGATGTTTCTATTAAATTTTCATCTCTGATTAATTTTGATTTCGTTTGTTGCTCTGCTCGCGTAATCAGTGTGTAACAATTACGCATTTTGAATTAACCGCCAGACCAGCCAGATGCACTAACTGATACACACTCTAAGCTAAACTTAATTTGCCGCGCCCCGTCACGTCTTACAAGCCTGCCAGCTAGCTAGCTGTTCTCATTCGCAGGCCATTCGAGCCGCATTAAGTTTGAGCTTCAAAGCGATTAAGTATATGCGAAAATAAATTCTGATACGTCGATTCTCTGGTCTTTGGCAAGAATCAAGATTAAGATTTTAATTTTAAAACATTTTTGCGGTTGCGTTTTTTTTTTTTGCATTTGATTGCAACATTTTTTGTTATGCTTCATGCTTAATTAAACGCTGTTAAGCAACGCCATCTATGGGCCATAATTTGTAGTATGATTTTTGCATTCTATACATTTGCCAAAATAATAAAGCAAATATGAAACTAAATAATGAGTGCTCTTAAGGTGGGTGTGTTGCCAACATTGAGAGAATATAAACGTGCAACATATACTTATAAGATAAAAGACCAAAGTGGCATTTGTGGCAACGTGTTTTGGGTTTTGTGTTTGGTGTTTGGTGGCAGGCAAATTATTTACTATTAAACAAATTGCAACAAAATTGAGTTTTTTTTCTTTCGTTTTGCTTATATGTAATTGAAATTCTACAAATACTTCAAGTCAATTGATATCGTTTTGCAAATCGAAACTTATGACACACATTTGTGCACGTAAGGAAAGTTTGTTGTTGTTGTTGCTGTTGTTGTTGTTGTGCCACAGACTTAATGAAATACAATACGAGTTTGAGACATTCTTTTGAATGATAATGTCGTACAAAGTATCTCATACATAGCATATAGAGGAAATCCGCCCCTGTTTGCTTAGCCATGTAAAACGAATGATATTAAATCAATCGCTTATCGAGGCATATTCGCAATTCGCGTAACTCTTTAGCCAAAACATCGCCCCACAAAACGAGCAAAACAAATGAAATTGTTCCACTTCGCTTGGAAAATACAGAACCAACAACAACCAAACAATGAATATCTCTGTGATACGCTTTTAACAAACAAATGAAGGGCATATTAGTGGAACTTCGTGTTTTGTTTGAGCTTAAAGAGTATGGTTAGTCGGCTATGCTCAATTGCTTTTATGTGTTTTCATTTTCAATAGATCTTTGCTTAAAACAACAACAACAACAATTGTGTGAGCAGGGTCGTGTAATTCAAATGAAATTGAAATCAAGTATTGATTGCATACACACACTCACACACACAAACATATGCATTAAACTAATGCTTGCAATGCAAATTGGGCAACGACCATAAAATTATAGACGATATGGCAACGCCAGGGCGCGATGCGCACCAGCGAACGATCGAAGCTTGCCATTAAAATGGCAAACAAAATCGACAGAGTAAATTAATGGCAAAAGTAACTGGAAATCGCTGCAAATTAACTAAATCAGCAGTTGCAAATTGCCAGAGGAAAATCGCAAGAGAGCGCTACAGAGCGAGCGAGAGAGGTACACAAAAAACGAGAGCCAAACCCAGTGGCTGTTAAACTGTACGCTCTCATTCGTCATGCTTTATTTTTGTATGCAAATTGTTTTCACTTGGCTTTTGTGTTTTTTTTTTTTGCTTTAGTTGCCCCGCTGGCTAGCTAGCTGGCTCTGTGTTGCTCTATGATCAACAAAAACAACAGCATTATCCCATCTTCGTCATCATCTATGTTTGTGCTCTTTTGTTTATTTTATATATATATATACATATATATATATTCTATCGCTGCTGTTGGCCTTCGCCCATGTGTCACGGTTTCGCAAGCATTGGCTTTGAATAGTGTGCCCCATCAAATGGTTGAGTGCTGCTATTTTTGGATACAAGCATTAACGGACCTATTTAAAAGCAATTGTAAATAATAAACGCATACATTGACACATATCTAATGTCAGCTGCAGTTAAAAAAAATAAAAAATTATTAGAAAATCTTTCAAGTTCAAGTGCAACCCCAAACTATGATACTCCCTAATGAGCATGACAATAAAAAAAAGCCAAAAAATACGCAAAATACGTTTTGTAACAATGAAGCTGCTCGATGCCGTCACATTAAAGTTATGCCGGCCGGCAGTAAACTGATTAAAGACAGATAGAGGGAAAGAGAGAGAGAGAGGAAGGCAACAGAACCAGAATCCAAATGCTTAGTCATCGAACTTGGCCTAATGCAAAACGTAAGAGAAACAACAGTCAGCAGCCAGTGGCTACTGTGATACCATAGCCCGAGCCTCATAGGATGACTCAGCCCTGGCAAAATGTGCTACCAGTTTAGCACACAACAACAACAAGTAGCAGGAGTAATAACTTGTAGCTGGGCAACAACAAACAGCTTTGAAGCTGGTCGCATCTGCTTTGCTGCTGCTGCTGCTGCTGCTGCTGTCCTACTCCACTTCTTGTGTGCCGACCAAGCAATGTACTGAGATTTTTCTTCGTTTTTTTTTGTTCATTTAGGTACGCATTATGGTTTGTATTTTATGCTCCGTCATGCTTTGGCGCAACGCCCTCAACTGGCAATGCCCTCGAGATACACATGTATCTTATGGATACACACATTTGCCATGTTGTGGTATACGCTCTCAATTAGTTATTCATATAACGTGCTAAAAAAGAAAAGAATCAGCGTCTCGTCGCTGCCCGTCTGCTGTTGATTAAGAAGGCCCGCATCCATTGGCTACTTACCCCCGTGCTGCGGATGTCTGAAGCGCTAGCTGGGCTCTCATCCTTTGGGCTCTCATCCATGCCATATACATTGTTTACTGTCTGCTGCTTTGACAAAACTTTGCATGTCATGTTGTCATTATGGTTGCTATGTTCGCTCGTTCGTTTGTTACCTTCCCTACCCCAATGTCAGCTTCTATGCCTAAGCTTTAAACTCAAGCCCTGACATTGTTTGTCTACTACTTTGGCCGCCCCTGTCTCATACGCATTGGCATTATACATACACAAGCACTTATCATCGTATTAGGCTTAACGCCTTTTCCTCTTCGGCTCGCTTTAAAATGCCGCACTGTTTGCTTTAGCGAAGCCAACCCTTTTGCAACTCTCAGCCATGGCTTAAATACACGTTCTTTTTTTCAAATGTGTCTGTCTTCACTTCACTGTCGGCACTTAAACAAATCGCATTTAATATTTAAATAATGCCATTCCTTTTGTTTGGCTGTGTAAATTTGATTAATTAACTTTACCCAGTCAATGCTTGTCAAACTGCAAATGCTATCTGTCAATTTGCACTGCTATTAACATCAAATGAATGTTAAGCTCATGCAGCGCTTGTCAAACCGCTTGACAGACAAATAAAGATGCTACAACTTTTGACTTGGTCTGTCCAAGTCGCTGGGGCCTACTTCTGGCTGTGTGTGTGTGTGTGTGTGTGTTAGAATCAAGCTACCATGTTTAGGCACATAACGACAATGTTCTTTCTGTAAGCCAAAATCGAAAACTGGTCGACGGAGGCCTGGGGCCTGTTGCCGCACCAAGATAGACAGTGGGTCGTATGAGTGATGTCTTAAAAAAAAAAAATACATAGATAGAGCGAGAGAGGGAGAGAAGAGAATTCTCGAGGTCAGCCACTTTTGTTGCGCTTGCCCGTTTGGCCCCCTGAGCAAAGCAGCTACCTGTTGTTGTTGGCTCTATTCTCAGGCACTCTTGACCAACATAAGCTCGCATAATTATACGTACACACTGACATACAGAATGGGCATTAGGATTTACCAGCAACGTTTGCAATTGCATTGAAGGAGAAGAAGAAGAAGCATTTGGTATAATTACTATTTAAACAAAAATGTTTTGATATCCATCTAACTATCCAGCCTATCAATAACACAGCTAACAATAAGGCTTGGACGATGCCAGTTATTACAATGTGTCAAGATAGATAGCACTCGTAAGTGTATATGCTAGACTTTGGTTATCTAAGCGTTAGGTTTAACTTATTCTTATTCTATTTACTGCCTTGCTGCTGTCCGGTTTCGCAAAAGTTGCATTTGCCACTGCGGCAGCTCGTGTGTGGTTTTTTTTTTATTTAATTTACTTTACTGTTATGTTTTGGCTTTACGCTTGTTAGGCAACCAGCAGCAGCAGCAACGGCAATGTATCTGTCAGATACTTTTGCTGATTCTGCTGTGTGCAACACAAAAGTGCGACATCGTCTACACTTCATATTATTTGATTTTTTTTGTTTTCTGGGTGCGCTGAGGCGTGGGCCAAACAATTTCATAACTGATCCGTCATGGCAACAAACATATATAAGTATATAAACTTTAATCTCATGTATGAAATGCCAAAGGTTAATGCCAACTAATTTGTACAAAACCACTTTACAGTTTGTTTTTGCGTTTTGTTGTTATTACACATATTTCTGTTTTGGTCAAGCATTAATTTTCATGATTATGCAATCGAATTCATTTTTTTTCCATTACGTATACGACATGTGTTCGACTCTTGTCTCAATTTTTCGGTTATTGCTTACGTTAGCAATTATCAACGCCATAAACACTTAATACCCACCAACTTAGAATCAATAACGATTTTGTTCGATTTTATAACATTGATTTTTATTGGTGCATCGCGTTTTTCACACCTTCGATTGGAGTTGTCAAAGATATAGGCCCAAAGGCCTATCAAAAAGTTTTGACCCAAAAATGCCTAAAGCCTATCGGTATAAGCTATAAACTTGCAATCAGTTAATATGATTTAATTGACTTTACCAATGCTCTTTTTCTTTTTATCTTACAGATATCTTAACTTTGACAATAATATCATTAGGATACATAGGTGAGTGGTAACTTATTTGAATATTACCAAACAACTTTATTATGTTGGCTAAAAGCAAAAGCAAAAAAGCTATGAAGCAAAAAACAAGAAGCAAAAGTTGTCATTGCATAAACTACAACAACGAAATAAATTAACTTTACAATACGAAAGAGAGAAAAAAAAAATTAACATGGCTCATGTAAAAAGTAGTCAACGACTTCCGCTACCAAAGTGCAGCCAACACTTCAAGCCACAACTTTGAGAGTTGGCGTGTAAGCCAAATACTAAGAGAAATAAAAACTTGGAGACAATTTCCGTTTGATAAAACAGGCAACTTTTTAATTGCAACAAACGCGGCGACACTCAAAAAACCATTCTTGCATAAAGTTTATAAAATTATGTCGGCAATAATGGACAACAACATAAATGCAGGGTATCTGACAACCTGTTATTGGTTGTAACCCTTTCAAAAATAGATTGTATGTATTTAATTTATGTTCTATTATCATATTGTGCCTCGAAGCAATGCTCACATCATGGCTCCGTTCTTAGCCTAATTGGAATTGACGATCGAGCAAATGGTCGTCGGCAATTAGCGTAACGCCTGGACGCACCCATATACATATATATATATACCAGAAACCAGATCTGCTCCCGGGCTCCAACATAAAATCATGGCCCCAAACAATGAGCATTTTATGCTGTTGTTGTTGTTGTTAGTTCTATGATCGTCAGCGAAGCGCATTAAATACTAAAGTTAAGTTAGAGCGCATCTGTGTTGCACATGTTGTTTGTTGTATACCCAATGAGCTAGTTTTTGTGGCAAAAGGGGCAGAGCTAAAGCTAAATTCCATGCGGCTGCTCACTTTAATTATATTTTGTTCCAAATTGTTGGAAATGCAAGCAATTTAATAATAACTTCAAATACATTCATACAGAGTATCTGTCGGTCATCAGCACTTGCAACAGAACTGAACAACATTTGTTCACTATTTGTAACCCGGAGGTACATAAATATATTTTGTTGCCATTGCTTTTGCTGTTGCCGTTGCTGTTGCCTCACGTATCTCTCTGGCACATACAAACGGCGACATTAACCTCAAAACCTTAACATACTATAACAGCCAAGCAGGCAGAGAATATAACAAAAAAAAAAACAGCCTACGCATGCGTCGATTTGTTTTGCTTTTATTTACCCTTCTTATTTTTCTCCTTTGTTGCAGTGCAAAAAAAAAAGCCACACAATAAATTGAAAAGCAAGTCGAAGTTTGAATGCGCTTTTTTTTTGTATTTGTTTGTTTATTGTGTAAAAGAAATGTTTTCGCTGCAATCGACAATAGACAGTGAACATGATTTGTGTCAACTTCGAGTTAATTGTTATAGTATTAGTTATTAACATTAAGAATCTTTCACTCAAAAGACTTCTCAAACTGCTGCCAGGCAATTCGTTACCAAGCAAAGCCTACCAAAAAAGACCAAAAACCCAATTTGAATTGTTCTTAGCTTAATTTTTCATTATGCAGCAAGCGAAGGCTGGGCCAAAAGAGTTGGGCGTGTTTTGTTTTGTTGTTGTGGGTGTGTATGAATTTAAATTTTTAACATGTAACTCATTTTTAATGCAAATAATATAATATTTTTTTCTGTTTCGCATGCGCATGGGCATGCGGTAGTAGTAGTGGCTGCCACAGAGTGCCACTGAGTGTGGCACGCAAAATGGGTCAGGCCCCTTTTAAAGCGAATGATCTGACTTAACAGAATCAAGAACCGAGTTCGAGGCTAAAAAGTGAGCGTTCCACGGCAGCAAGCTGGCAGATTAATTAAATAGCAAAGAACTGTTATGTTGTTGTTGTTGTCTTGCTTATTTAATTAATGAAGATATTTTTTTGGAAGTGGTTGGCGAAGGATGCCTCTTAAACTGTAACGCTACGTGCTGGACCGCAAGTTGATTGTTTTGTATTTGGTTTGGCGCAAAACGGGCGGCTGCAAACCAGATGCAAGCAATTTGCAACAGTTGCAACAGTTGGGACAGTTGGCGCAACGTGAAAATATCTCACACAGACAACACAGAGCCAACGAAATTGAAAACAAATTGCACGAATTGTTTGATTTTTGCATTTTGCAGCTTAGAATGCAAATGTTGCAGTTTAACCCATACGGATACAGTCTAACGCTTGGTTGGCTAAAAAAACAAGCATGTCGCTGAAAAAAAAAAAAACAGTTACAAATTGCATTTGCCATGAAGAATGTGCCAGTGATAAGTCAATAGCTATGATTAAACAGCAACAGCAACAACAAGAGCAAGTCTCCGCTGACAATCTAACAGATGCAATCAGCGCTGATTTGTATCTTTTTCTTTGAGCTGCAACAACAACAACAACAAGCGAAAGTGCCTTATCGGAATTGGAAATTGAAATGTTAATGAACTGAAAATTTTGCGTGTTAAATTGTTGTTGTTTTTGCTACTAGCTACAAGCTCCTATTGCGATGATAATTGCCACCAGATACAAAGTAAGCAATGTTGAAATATCAAAGATTGTAGATTGTTTGATTTGTTGCTGATGTTGGCCTATTTGAATCGAAAGGCAATGACAACAACAAATAGTTATTGTACAATTTTCAATTACAATAAATGCCCAAACAGCATTTCAATTCACACTTTACTTTCCTTTTGTTTGCTGTGTTTTTTTTTTTTTTGTTTTTCTTTTGGTTTTTTAATTAGTGCAACCGAAAATGATGTGGCACAAAGCAAATATACAAACGCTTATATATGTGAATAATTTAAATATCAATCACGAATTGTGCTACAAATATTTTTGTTTTGTTTTGCACTTGAAATACTTTTATACTTTGTGTGTGTGTGTGTTTGTGTGTGTTTGTGTTTGTGTTTGTGGGCGCTGTTGGGGGTGAAGGTCTTGAAATATGAATGGAAAAAATTGACTTGTTTGCTTGCAGTTTTGGTTTTTCACGTAGATCGTGAGCTGCATAATGATTTATAATCAACATATTAACACTTATCGTGATTTGTTTTTTTGGGAATATATATATATTCCATTGAAAACTATATGTTTATAAAACTGCTAGAGTTGAAACCAAGCCATAATCTTGCGTTGCATTGGCAAGACAACCACTTGATTATGACAACTCTTTGGCTGTTTGCAAACACACACGCACACACACACACACACACACAAATAAGTGAAAACGGGGCCAATTGGGTGGTAAGCTGGTTAACATGAATCTTATGCATTATGCACCGGTTACATTTCGTGCTGCTGCTGCTGCCAAATAAATGAAATTCATTGAAGCGCATTGCATGACAAGCCACGTTCAGCATTTGTTTTCAAACCCATATCACACATGAATAACCCACAATTGCTAATGGACATCGAGCTGACAGCCCGACTCTCTTTCATCATCGCTGTGGAGCTGGAGAGACGCAACGGCGACACTTTCAATTGCACCAACACCCCTTCTGCTTGGACAGCGGATTCGTGCGGCAACTACTTTCTCATTGCTCTGGAGTTTTTGGTCAAGCTCGAGCTGCGCTTTGATATTTGGTTGCCTGCTCTATGGCTTCTTTTTGGCGTTACAATTTGAATGTCATTAGTGTCAGCGGACGCTAGCTAACGGTGCTTTGAGTCAGGGCAGAGACCTCAACGTAGATATAATGATAACTACGTGAGCAACACGCCTATCACACATTCTTTGGATACACTTTGACTTTGTTATGCTTTGGCAAGTGTCATCAGTGTCATGTTTATTTACGCGCAACCATTAACACTGTTTCGGTTCTTATCACAGCTACTGTTGCTCTTACTACTTATCATTATTATTTTGTTTGTTTGTAATTAGTTTACTAACAAGCCAAAGGCATTGTTCTCATTCACGGCGCCAATGAGAATCGTCATAATCTCTGGCATACTTATACTATAGCTAAATTACACATTTTGATTCCTTTGGCTAGATAAGCTAATACACTGTCTTGGTCTTTGGATTGAAATACCAGATTAAATATTTAATTAGGCATTTATTTTCAGTTAGAATCGCTCCCTACCCAAAGGGGCTTACTTCAATCTTAAGCAGTACAATGTGTAGGCTTGTTTGCTCATAATGCAAAGAAAAGATCTAGTTTAGAGTTTTCGACTATAAAAACATCCAGCACTTGATTTATTTTCTTACTTACTTTCTATGTAAAGTAATGTTTGTTTTTGCTCGAACTGTTCTTCTTGTTGCAGCTTTGTGCGGCATTTTGTTTGATTTCTTTGATGTTATTTTTTTTTTTATTAGCTCTTTGCCAGGCTGCTAATGCTGTTAATTAGCTAATAGGAAAACACAATTGCTGGGCATTTACACTCTCTAGTCGAAGAATTTAAACCAAACTGACGCCAAGTTTTTCTTATTCCTTCATTTTCTTTGGTATCAATTAATTCAGGCATCTCTGTGGATGAACATCTTGATACAATTTGTAGCTAAATGTCCGCAAGTCACTTGAAAGTATCTATCTTGAGTTTTGATACTCTCTTTGAGTCTATTACAAAGCTAATAAGCTATGGAATAGAGTGTGTCAAAGTCGGCAAGCAACAATTGCAACTTGTTAGTGAAGACGGATCCAATTCGTTTTTGCTCATTTTGCCGCCAAAGATCATAGCTGCAGGGTTTTGCTCTGTGTTTTGTGTTTTGGCGCCTTTAACTTAAACGTTGATCTTAAATTGTTTGTTGTTAACATTCTCTGAGCTTTGTTAATAATAACTATGGCTAATATATATATATTGCCGCATGCCACACACATGGCTGTGTCTTTTGTTGGCCAGTTGCCGCTTGCTTAACTTTATTTTGTGTTAAATTTCAATTATTATAATTAGCCATTCGAGTTGCTACTCTTTGGCTGGGTATTGTTTGTCAGTAAACGCGACAACTCTGGCAATTGTATTTACAGTTCCCCACGCTAATTATCATTTGAAAGTTAGCCTTAATTGTGCTTTAGCATTTAGTTGCAGTTATCTTTTCACATCTACTACTGCCACTGCGACTACTACAGCTGCAAATTATCTATCATTTTAGCCAACAACACAATCTGTCCATGCTGATTAGCATTGCCTACTCAGCCTCAGTATTTAGTCTTTCCTGTGTCTGTCCACTTTTGTGTGGAGTGTTGAAAAGTGTTGGCACATATGCTGATAACATTGGACATGAGCATGTGGCATCCAAGACAAAGCAGTTAAAAGCGCCGGCCGACAGAAATAATGAGAAGTGTGATCTTGCAAGTATAATAATGGAAAAACAAAACAAAACTTGTTTCTTTCCAAGAATTCCATGCAAAACTTGACAACTATCATGGATCAGCACAAGAGATGAAGCAACTGATAGATAGATTTCTAGAAAATGTTGAAGACGCTGCAATAAACTAATTTTAGCATTGCTTGCATTTAACATATGAGTCGTTTCTTGTTCATTCTCAATGTCAAAATGATGTTCAAGATAATAATAATGAGAGTTTTCCTGCTCTGTTGGGGATCTAAAGTGTCATCTTAACCCTAGCAAAAGTCAACTTTTGCCAACAACTGCAAAAGAGTAGTGGCTATGAACTGAACTTAGAGAATAATGCTTAATATTTATTAATTAGTAGGAGGTCGTATAGGAAGCGTAGCAAAGCGATCAAAAAATACCGGGTCACATGCCCAAGAATAGACAAGACAAAAGACAAACGATGACTACAAAAAAACAAAAACAGAAGAAAAAAAGAGTGTAGGCTGGCTGTGGATGTAAGTCGGGGTCTGGGCATACTCGTATGTATGTATGTGAATGATGATTGTGGCTGAAGTTTATAAGATTGACCCGCATACCAGTGTGGGGGCCAGTTTTTCACTTTGTCAGACAACAGTCAGCACAATTAGATAAAGCATCTGTGATGAATGTTAATTGAATCGCAAATTGTACTTTGAGGCACTGTTGTTTGTATGCTACTGTCTGACAGCTTTGAGCGTATATTCCTATACATCCTTGACGGATGTTGCCCCCATCATCTGCTGTCCACATTTCTGTTGATGGCCAGTTAACTGTTAATGCCTACTTTAAGTTATTAGCCATACCAAACTTTGACATGAAATTAATATGCACTTAATTTTTTTCCTATTTTGCTGGTATATTTTGTATTAAAATGTATGTTTTATCGTGTATCTTTGTTTGTTGCAGCTAATGAAACTTGACACCATCGGCAACAACCAATCGAACTTGATGGCCCTGCTTGCTGTGTGGGTTGCAGCAAATTAGAGAGCTGAATGCGTATATATTTATATATTTTTTATTGATATCGACTTTAAAGATGATGTTTGTTGGTGTTAAAGATGATGATGATGCAGTTGACCGATAGACCAGCACAAAACCAACAGCAACAACAGAGAGCAGCTGCCATGTGAACCAAGAGACATTGTATCAGTTGAACGTACATATCGAGTGTTACAGAGAGAGAGAGAAACAACCAGGCAATAGCAAACAGACAGAGCAGTCATTGAGTCAAAAGTATCCAGAGACAAGCGAAGCGTAGCAACAAGAAACAGAGCAGCGCCATGGAGACCGAGTCTGGAGTCATGGAGCAGGATGTTATGCTGGATGGCAGTGAAGATCTAATGTCTACATCAAACACATCCACAAATGGCGGTGCCTGCGACACAAATGGATGCACCAAGAAAACGGTAAGTGCGCGACCCATAAACACTTTGTTCAATAGCAGAGAATCTATAGTTTTGATTTGAGACAACAAATTTTGCTATCATGCTAAACATTGTGGGGTTAAGTTAAAGTTAGTTTTTGCCTATTTCTCTTGTCAAACACACTCACACACACACACTCCATCATCAGTCATTCACTCGTTCTCATATTATTCCGTCACTTATTGTTAGCCATATTGTGCATTGTTGTATTGGCTTTTTGACTCGACGCTCGCTTTTGCTTTCAAGCAAAACCGTCAACTGTCGACAACACCTAAGAGGTTTCCGCGCTGCTTAGGCATATTTCAAGTGCTTTGACCCACCCACCAAACCAGACCAAACCAGACCCGAACCGTACCGTTTCGTACCAACACATGTGGCAAATGCACTCAAACAATATATATATATAGGTATTTAAAGAGTAAAACCCATTGCGATTGCCTCATGGGCACTTCCGTCAACAAAAGCGGGGCAATAACTATGACCAAACCATAAGACGATGGCCTCACTTGACTGCCACAGAAATGGCGAGATTGCCACAAGAAGTACAGCTAAAAATGGGTTTAACATGCAAACGTTCTATGGAAAAACGTTTAAAGCTGTGCCAGCTAATTTTATAGTCCAAGAGTTTTATTAGCTTATATAGGATAGGATTTTGCTTACAGCTTTAACAACTCTTTCCGAGTTTTATATTTCGTTTTACTTGAAGGTCATTTAATATACGAATCCTGTCAATAAATTTATGATTTTTAAATTCAATTTAAGCCCGTTCAAGGCTGCTGACTGCTTTGCCTTGTTGTCAGCTTAAATAAATACTTCATAATCACAGAATCTGCCCACACACACACACACACACACAATTGCACAATACCATACCAGTTAAGTGAAACTATATACAACTTCAGACTCTGACTTTCGACCAGTTGGTTGACATTTGCATACGGTTCGAAACCCGTTGAACTCGTAGTGCAATTGAAACAATTTATGTTAATTACGCCACTTATTGTATTATTATTATTATTATTATTGTGATTACGATTAATTGCAGTCCATAACATCGCCCGATCCGACATCATATGTGGCAAAGGCGCGGGTTACGCGCCCCACGCCCCCGCCACCCGTCAAGAATCCCATGCAATTTGTTCAAATCAAGCCATGCAATTTATATCAGACGGCCCAGCAACAGCTCAAAAAGGCCGAAGAGGTCAAAAAGCTGAAGGAGGTGCAAAAGGAGGAGCCCGAGGAATGGCAAAATGTATGTAATAAAACAGCAGGTTATTTAATCTAATATATATAATCGTTAAAGCTTACATCTTATGCAAAAAAGAAACTCAATATACTTAACGCTCTGTTTTTATTTTTTTGTTAACAAAATCGTGACAAATTTCTAAATCGTTTTATTTTATTTGTATGTGTCGCATATGTCTCAAGATAAACGACGCACAGCACTTGGGCAGGGCACTTTGCTCGTTATGGCCATATCTGTACCACTAACTAGCAATGGCTCTGGTTCGAGTTGGTAGCTATGTCTTTTGTGTATGGAACAGGCCTGCTCCAGTTTCCAATGCACGTCGCTGGAGCGGACAAATGATATTGCATAATCAGCTGTTACTTGTTTTCTTTCTATTGCGCGCAATAGTTGTTTTCGTCTCTCTCTCTCTCTCTTTTTTTTCACAATTTGCGTTACATGTAAATTTTTTGTCGATTGCCATAACCTCAAAATAATGTATCGCCCTTTGACGTGACTGTAGCTCATTACCCAATCAGCTGTTACATATCAACGTGCAATAATGCATTACATTTCAAGTGATTGCAGGCCATGAACATTGCCGTTTGTCATTTATTTGGCAAACATCTTCATCGATTTGTCACTTATGCAAACCGATTTTTCCCGCTTCCCAGACATAACTTTTGTCGTTGTGCATGCGAAAATCTATTTAAATGCGCAGAGTGTACGGCAATACGTTCAAAAATTTAGTTTGCAGTGTTTTGGGTCTGGCGCCAAACGATGGGAAAGGAAGTTAAAAAAAAAAATGTTATTTTAATGGCTATTTGGTGAGCGACAAAAAAAAACCTTTCAAACTTGCGAAAGGTTTTTTTTTCTTTGGGCACAACAAGAAAACAAAAACCGTTTGCCACCGCTCAAACGATCTAAGTTTTGCATACTAAATCTATTGAACTAGGTCTCTAAAATCATTGACCTTTGAATTGATGGCTTTAAGGAACTATATAAATTTATTAATATATGCACAGGAAATATAGCCGGAAGCATAAAACGCGTTTGTAAAAGAAAGTTCAAGCAATCAGAACTTGATCATTATTAATCGTTAGGCATACATTTATCATGTGCCTCCATTAATGAAAGCATTTCTCTGGCTTAACAAAAGTGAAAAACAAAAGTTAACACCGCAATACTTTTCACCTTTTGTCACGTCTCTCCGGGCTGGGCCGCGTAAGCGAAGCAAAACTTTTT
This sequence comes from Scaptomyza caliginosa, assembly GCA_035044725.1. NCBI lineage: Eukaryota > Metazoa > Arthropoda > Insecta > Diptera > Drosophilidae > Scaptomyza > Scaptomyza caliginosa. The sequence continues at coordinate 252,940 of JAWNNR010000010.1, read as the reverse complement.
AATTGCCAGTGCAAAGAGTTTCGTGTGCGTGAAAATTACCTTATATATATATATAACCTTAGTACAATGTACTTTTGCTTATTGTATGCTAACTTTCGCTACTCTTTTTTTTGTGTTTTGTCCACACAAAGAACCTTGACAATTGGAAATCATCACGGCGAAAACGTGTCGAACATATCATCGATCGTGCGGTTGAGACGAAGAAACTCGAACTTGAGGAACATGATCGCATGCGACGAAAATCGAAAACATTTACCGAAATGATGGAGGAGCGGTAAGTACTGCCACGGCTACTGCTTTCGATAGTTAGAGCGTTAATTTAATTCTTTATTTCCATTATCTAGAGCCGAACGTGGTCCGCGTGGTCGCGCCAAGTTGGCAACCCTGGCCGTTTACAATGAGGATGAGGCGAATGATTTGAGTGATTTGGGCATTGGTACGAGCAGTGCCAGTGGCAAGAGCAGCTTATCGGAGGATTATGATAACAATAGCGTTATGGTAAGATAATTTGTCTGATTGCTCGCTTTAGCCAAACGCTTTCTTTGTCCATACGAACTAAATAATTATCAATTGAATCAAGTTTGTACATCTTTACCCAGCTGAGTCTTTCAATTGTGCCTCAAGCCAGGCGTATTTGTTGGAATGTGTTTGCTCTAGACGCGAGCTAATAAACACAAATTGCTTATTAATCAAATGCGTTCACAATCCCAATCGCACAATAAAGAATAATGAACAATAAACGGTGCAAGAAAAAAACACATTTCACATTGCCAACTGATTGAGCAATTAGACGCGCTTGTCGCCATCTCATCTATATATTAAATACAATCAAACAAACAATCACATATATCATTTATCTGCATGGGATATGGGTATTTATTGTTGCTCATGGGCGGCTCTGGGGTGTTGCAAACACGCGAAATGTCGGTCGAAGCTAGGTAAAAATAGAAAGTGTATCTGGATAGAAAGGTAGGCTGGCGTAAGAAAGAGAAATGTAGTCTATTGGTTTGTTTTAAGGGTTTTTGTTTGCCCCACTTGCTAATCGTTTACTCTCAACTTTAACCTTTACAGAGTGACAATGCCGATATGAACAAAGCCATTGGTACCGCTGCTGCCGGCAGCATTGAGCAGCAACAGAATCACATCAATAGGAATCGAAGTGGCAATGGCAGCGTCATCAACCAGGCAAGCACATCGCATGCCGGCAAGTTGCAGGCAATCAGTGCGGCAGCTGCAACACGAGAGTATATCTCATCGCCGGGCTATGATACGTCGTCGAGCACAGCGCCGGCCAGTTCGCCCGATCCCTGCGAGTACACCTACGAGGGTGCCATACAGGACTACAAGCAGCGTGTGCAGCGTGCCAGCAGCAATGGCAAAATGTGCAACAACAATGCCTCGGATAATGTTGAAACTATAGCGTATCCAACGCGACGGGGCAGCAAGATTGAGGATCGTCTGAGTGGCTTTGAAGTGACCTCACCCAGCGACACGCAGGAGAACGTGGAGAAGCAGAAGGTGGATGTGCCCAAGGTGGACATCTCGAAGCGCAAGGAAATCTTCGAGCAGCGTGACACTGAGCCAAAGCCCATGTTGTCAAATGGTGCAGCACCCAAGCTGGTATTGCGCGATCGTCTACACAATGGCAATGGCGCCAGCTCAAGTGTGGAGCCGGCAGCCAAACAGGAGGCGAAACGTTTGTCGGGTGACATAACCAGCATACGCGATCGCATGCAGAGTCTGGAACATCAACGCAACGCCTTCAACTCCAGCAAGAGTGTGGATGTGCCAGTGCCGCCGCTGAAGCAGCGCCTAAACAGTCTGCAGCATGCCGTTACCAAAGAGGAGGAACAGCATCTGAAGAAGCCACCGTTGGTAGCGCTTATCGATGCGCGGCAGCTGGAGATAATGCGCGGCGAGGAGCAACGCATGCGTCAACAGCAGCAACAGCAAAAAGAGCAACTGCAGCAGAAGCAGCAGCAACAGCAGCAACAGCAACACAAGCAGACAACGCCACCAGCGCTTGTTGTGGAGGAGGCACCATCGGTGGCGCACGATGACAGCGGCATACAAGCGGACAACAGCGAGGAGTTGCTCAAGGAGCAGCAGCAACAGCAGCAATTGAACGAAGCCATTGCAGCTCTGGCACTCGAAGAACGTCAATTGGAGGAGGCGGCCAATGCGGTGAATCAAATTGAAGCTGAATTTGATGAGCTAACCGATCTGCATCCGGCTGCCTTACCCACTGCCAATGCATCAAAACCAACAGCAGCAGCAACAGCAACATCCAAACAAGCAACAGCAACAAGTGCAACTGCAACACAATCAGCTGCGCCAACTGCGGCACGGGACATGGAATTTAGTGTAAGTTCTACTAACAATTTTCTCGATACCGCTATATTAAGTCCATGTAGTGTCAGTGATAATGATAATGATAATGTTGTTGTAGTAGCTTCAGCTTCCTCCAATGCGTCGGTGTCGGGTCAAACCAAATCCAAACAAAATATCTATACCAAACCCTATACAAGCAATCCCAATCCCAATCCGCAAACCCAAACAAATAATTGTAACTTGCGTAGAAAGCCCTCCAATGAAATGGTTCATGCGCGCAATTTGCTTAAAATGTTCAAGGAAACATTTCAGAATGACGATGACCTGAACGAAGCGGCCGAACAGCCCTTGTCGCCGCCCGGTCAATTTAGCCAAGTCTTTGACTTTACCAAGAAACCAACAAGCCCAGCACCAACACCAACACCAATCTTAACCTCCCCGAACCATAGCACTGAACCAAGTGTACGTCACGTTCCCAATGCTGCACCAGCACCAACCTTACCCTCTGTCTCAGCTACAGGCACACAAATACCACGACCACTGGGCAAACCACCCATGTCACCCAAAGCGGTGCGTTCGAAGCCAACAGCAACGAGTACACCACAACAGTTTAGCATCAATGGTCGCGTTGAGATTTTCAATTCGCGTCAACTCGATAAACCACCAACGCCGCCAACCAGACGTGCCTTCAAACCAGAACCAGAATCCCAACCCGAACCAATACATGTGCCCGAGGTGGTGATGTGTGCACCACCCGTTACTATTGTTTCAGCCGAAGAGCTGCCCAAACCCAATACGGTCAAGGCATTATCCAGTTGCTTTGGCGAAACCACAGCAGCAACGCGAGTCTTAGGTAGTCCTACTGCCCAGCGTACAGCAACACCAACAAGTTGTATGCGTGCCACACCCAGTGCAACGTCCACATCCACATCCACTGCAAGTGTGAGCTTCTCTCCATTGCCCAAGGCATTGCCACGTAGTCGCATACCGCAGATAACGCCTCCAGCTTCGCCGAAGCCAAACAGACGCACTGCACCCACAATTGATGTGGTGGAACATGCGCTAAGCGATCGCAGCTCTGGCGACTATGCACCTATTATGGGACACACTAAGGCAGTGGTGCACACACCACCAGCACCGGCACCGACACCGACACCCAAGGTGCGTGTTAAGCCACCACCAAATACGCTAAGCCTTGATCCGCTGGCGCCCAATGATACGCTCCAAGTGCATGTGACATCACCCTCAGAGATGCCAGTTTTGCGTGTCTGCACACCGAACGAATCCAGTTTGTTTAAGCTGGCCAGTTCGGCGCCCACATCGCCCGGTTCCACGGGATCCTGTGCTGCTGTGGATGTGGCCTTGTGTCAACAGTTCTTGGATCGTGAGTCAAGCAAACAACATTTGCAGTTGGCAACCGAGGATCGGGAGCGACTGGAGCAGCAAGCCGTTGAGGAGGTGCTTTGTGATAAAATTGATGTGGCCAAGTCACCCAAGTTGCCCAGCACCGGTTGTCAGACGATAACCGTACAACAGCTGGATGCATGCGATGGCATAACCAAGGAACAGCAGCTGGCATTGACGGCACCCAGTGATGAGGATGTGGCACTATGCGTGGGCTTGCTCGATTGCCTGGCGCCGGCACAGGAACCCAGCTGTGAGAGCATCGATGTGCGTCAGAAGCCAGTGCCAGCCACTGGCTATCAGGATATAACTGATGCGGATATCAAGCGCTGTGATGGCTGGCAGGGCATCAGGGAAGTGAGGAGCAGCAGTAAGCCTAGCTCACCCATAAGCGATGCCCGTGCTGCACACTCGAAGGCGCTAATAGATACCTGCGAGCAGATTATAGCCGAGGAACGTTTGGCCAGCAGTCAAATGATGAGATCATCCCTGCCCGAGGGCAGCATCGCAAGCAATACTAAAACATCATCCGGCTCGGCGCCAGGAACTCCGTTGGTTAGTCGCAAGTCCAAGATACCCATACCCAAATCCTGTTGCATATCAGCCTCCAATACGGACTCCATAACGCGCACCGGTTACCTTCCCACGGCTGCTGCTACCGCGGAACAGCCACAGTCGCTCATAGCGCGTACACATCTGGTGGAAACAGAGATTAATGTCAAACAAATGACGCCACCCAGTTCACCCAAGCCAACCAAAGAGGGTCACGAGAAGGAGAAGGGCAAGGATAAGAAGTCTAAGACGAATATATTTGATTTTCTTCGTCGCAATTTCGGACATCACGATGACTCGCCAAAGCAGCCACATCCCACGCTCAACGAAACCCTTGAGCCCAAAGTGATCCTGACCAGCACACGCAGCGGCGTTGATGTCGTCAATGCCGATGGCTTTGTTAAGGTGGACAACTCGAAGTTTTATTTGGCCAACGATGAGTTGGCAGCTCCTCCGCTACCGGCAACACCGGCGCCTGTAAATATTGAGATTAAGAAAACCATTACCACAGATGAGATTCTTGAGGAGCACAACACGGAGCAGGCATTGAGCCAGGAGATAAGCGATTTGCTCGATGATGAGCTCAATAAACTGGAGGCGGGTGCGGCAGGTGTTGGTGCTGGTCACTAAATAGCAATACATGAAAACTATCTAGCTTCTAAAGGGATATATATTTTCTAACTCGAGCTTAAAGAGAAAACTGAATTCGAATTTATTCTTGAGATTATCAATGCGAATTTATTAAGGAAAGAGAAAATCTAAATACTCCTCAACAATCTCAGCTTTAAAAGGTTTCTAAAATGGTTTTGACTATTATACACCCCTTAAGGGTTGTTCAGAGAACATGACAACGAATCGAAAGCAAACTCGAATTTCTTATATTGTTTTTGAAACATCTAAATTATTGAAACTTATTATTATTTTCTATCAAATATTTATGTTGTGGGGCTCAAGCTACGTAAGCTACAGTTACTTTGCTTTTATTATTATTTCCTTGTTCTTACTACTAAAACCAATTTTTTATGTATAATTTATGCAAAGAAAAATGTGAAAAAATATGTTTTATGGTTATATAATTTATATACTTACGAGTGCTGAAAAACTTCTAATACACACACAAAAAAAGCATACCAAAATAACAAACAAAAGAGTAATAATGATAACGTTAGTCATAATGTTGTGGTATTATACAAATAAATAAAAAGAAACAAAAAAACTAGAAAAGAAACAATTTTGAAAAACTACATAAAGGTTAAAGTGTCCAAACTGCTTGCTTCAAACTCAAGTCAACTGCAACGTCAAGCAGTGCACTGCACATTCTCTCTTCTCGCGTCTGCTTGAATTTAGTATTTATTTCCCTGGAGGGAAATTTTCGTTGTGTGTGGTTAATTAAGTAAGCAGTTTATGGCATACAAAATCAATGAATACATTATTATAATAATAATACTAAACTAATTGTATGAAAAACCGTGACGTGAGAGGAAGGCTTTCTCTGGTATAAACATTTCCATATTGCGCCCTGGTCCTTGTTGTGTTCTGTCTTTTCCTATCCAGATGATTAGCGTAAGTAAGTCCCCAATGGTGTTAAGGTTTTAACATTTAAGTCTTTATTGTCTTTGTAACTATGTATAATATATATATGTATATATCATAATCTATTGTAATATAAACATTTCTCTTACATGCCTTGCGCTCGTATTGTTGGCTATTATGTACTATAACTTATCAATTAATGGAATATACATAATTATATTCCACATATATAAATATATATATGCTAAAGTTACATAGTTTACATGCTTACTGCCAGCAAAAGTTGTTGCAAGTTTACAATTTTCGAGGTAAGCGGTTGTGTCACTCTCTCTCTCACTCTCTCTCTCTCTCTCTACCATTCCCATATATATCTATTGTATTTTTCTGTCTCATTTCTTGGTTCTTTGCATTTGCTTTTGTGTTTTGTTTTGTTCCGTTTTTTTGTGCTATTGTGTTTAGCTTTTAAGTTCCATGCATGTTCCAGCGTTTTATACATATACACACATATACAAACAAATATCCATTTAAAATGCCAAAATTCATAGATGTTACGACCTACGCTCCCTTTCCCTGCCACGCAGCGAGAGACCCTACTGGGGTTTCAGTTCAATAGAGCATACTTCGTGGCGCTAAATGATCAGAAACCTGCTGCCCCACAATAGCTACTCATTGTTCCACACATATACATAGATAGTTTGCTTGATTCTCTGTCCAAGTTTTGCACGGTTTTTTTTCTATTTACTACTTTTGCTTTTTTATCTGCACACGAGCAGTGTTAATGCCACCCTTGCAACAGTTGCGTTTAGTTGCCTTTGGGCTTTCAACGGGTTTGGTACGATTCCGGGCACAATCTCCAACACATTCGCAATTTTATCTTTATGACGACAATACGGAAAGCATAATCAGACATTCCGTCGGGGATATACCACATATAGTACATTTATTTGAGCTGCGTCAATTGAGCAAATTGTTTTGTGATCAAAACGTTATGGTAAGCCTTAAGGGAGATTGTTATGCATAGTGTAGGCTTGTGGTAGCTTCGATTTAAATGTTTGCTTAAATCTAATTCGCAATACCTTTCCATGTACTCATGCCTCTCTATCTAATCTTGCCAAAAATTTACTGCACTCTTCAGTTAGTTACTTGCTGTAGTCTTACACATGTAGCTGTAACTGATAGCAATGGAATTCCTAGGAAAAAACTCTTTTGCCAAGTGTATATACTATTTGCTCAGTTAGTTGCTTATCACGAGCTGTAAAGGTTTCTATGTAACTGTGCATCCAAAAGGGTAACCATAAGTGTCCCATTATCGAATGAATGTTGTACATTATTAATATTGTTATCAGTTTTTTCGTTTTATTTTTGTTGGCTCTGTATTTATTTATTTATATAATTTATTCCCTTGCTAGCACAGATTAAACCAAAAAGAATTGTCTGTACAACGAAGAAAAAAAAACAAACTAACTTTATTTAAATATGTGCAATGTTGGCGCACTTTTCTCTTTCTGTATCTTTCGCACGCTTTGCTGCTTTGCTCGCTCGCACTCTGCTCGCTGCTCGAACGTTCCACAGATCAACGAAGCTCTTGATTTGGCGCTGGAAGCTATTGACAGGGAGGCCGAGCCGGCGCAGCGCAACGACATGGAGATGGTGAAGAGGCAGCAGAATGCGGAAACTAAGGAGGATGAGGATTGTGTTGAGATGAGAACGAGACTGGAGTTGGAGTTGGGGGAGGAGTTTATGCCAAATAAAACCGATGAGCAAAAAAAGGAGGAGGAGCAGGAGAGACAGGAGTTCAAGGAGCTGCAGACGACGAACGAACGAAAGGAGCCCATCTATGAGAACATCAACAGCTCGTCCATATCTATGCAGCAAGTAGATAATGAACCGGCAGCAAATACGATGTTAACCCGACGAAGTCAGAGACGAAGCATTCCAAATAAAAGCAACAATAACAATAATAACAACGAGCATAATCAAGCTAACAATAATCCAATCAATAACAATCAAACTGACACAACAACAACAACAACAATCATAGGAGCAACAACAACTAGCGCAGATCTGGAACCATACTATCAGGTTCCGAAAGCAACCGAACCCTATTACGATGCACCCAAACATCCGCGTCCCATACCCGTCTACGAGAACATTGATGTCTTCTATACGGGTCTGGAGCTGGGACACAACAGTGTGGCGTCGATGGCGCCAGCATTAGAGCCGCCCAAAGAGAAACCACCACCGCCGCCCATTGAGCCAGCCACAGAGAGTGCGGCGCCTGCTGACGATGATGAACTGGATGCGGGCACCTGGTCATCGGATAATACATACGAAACCATATCGAGCAATACGCGTCGCCAGCTCCAGAGTCATGTGGCAACGGGCACGCCCATAGCACAACCATCGCCGCCCATCAAGCGCATGAACTCGACCAAGCGCATCAAGAAGGAGCTGCGCAATAAACGTTCCAGTTTCCTGGGCATTGAGACGGATGCCGAGCTCGATGACATGGACAGCTATCTGGAGCTAACTGTAGCGCCGCCACCAGACATGGCCCAACTGCTGCAGGAGGAGCGACGTCTCGAGAAACAGTTGTACATCAAGGCGGCACTCTGTGACAGTTCAGATACGGGTAAGTGCAAAAGGGATGGGGTTGGCTAGGGTTGGGTGGAAAAACCAATAGAGCTGAAAAACGTTCAGAAAGCAAAATGAGCAAATTACTAATAGACAATAGTTGGGGTACAATGGCACTGGAAACGCTCTCTGTGTGTGAGGTAAGTATAAATAATCCGTTTAGTGCGTATTCCATGGAAGCGGTCAATAGCGGGGGGTGGGTAAACGTTTTGTAAGGGTAGCCAAGCTTATGACAGTTTAAACTGTTTTAGTTGGCAAACACAAACGAAACGAGTAGCATTAGAATAGACCCAAACTTGTGCCAAATTCTTTCACAAAAATCGTTAGATCTGCCATCTCATTGTCTCTGTCTGACAGGTGAGAGCCGCGACTCGGGCGTATCGGAGAATCATTCGCGTCAGAGCAGTGAGCACTATACAAACTCATCGGAGGAGAACGATACGCAGTCGGAGGCGACACCGCCACCAATGCTGCCACCGCCATCAATAACAGCCCAGTCCAGCGGACAACTGGGCGAGGTGATCTATCAGAATGAGACGTTGCATGCGGCACAGACGCCATTGCTGCAAACGGTGAAGGGCAACTCGGCGGAATCGTGGACGGAATCGGCAACAGCTGCAGCGGCCGCAACGCAATCGCTGAGCGAGGCAACTGCCACAGCGAATGCGAAAATGCAGTCCATTGAGGAGAAGATACGCGAACAGGGTGAAGTGCTGCGCGTCGAGCGGGAGCTCTTGCAGTTTTCGGTAAGTGTTGTGACAGTTGGTTAAATTATATTCTAAGTTATGTTCAATTGCAGCAGGAGGAGTTGAAACGGCAGCGTGAGAATCTTTTGTTGCGCGAGAATCTGGCGCGTCGTGAGTTGCAGCATGGCGCCAAGATGTTAATGTCCAACAATCGACGCTCGTTGCAGGATCTGCATCATGGCCTGGGCATTGGCAATGGCATGTTGAGCGCCTTTCAGCCGCCACAACCACAGCAGCAGCAGCTATCAGCGCAACAAATCTATGCCAATTTGCCACAGCAACAGTTGCAACTGCAGCAGCAGCAGCAACAAAAACAACAGCGGTCAGTGCAGCCAATGCCGCAAGCTTTAACACAGTATCATTACCAGCAGCTGGATACGGACTATCGCAAGTCCATGTCGGATCTGAATGAGTTCTCCAAGCGTCTAATGTTGCCACCACCAACGCCGCCCACAAAGCCATTGCGCGCCATGCACCTGACCACCAATGGCCATGGCCTGGAGCCCGACTATGCGGTCAGCATGCGTCAACGTACGTCCGGCGTCAGCACCAATGCCTATGGTGGCTCTCTGGTCAAGATTGCCGGCGCACCTCTTACAGCCGCAGCAGCTCCAGCTGGTGGTGCAGTGCCCGCACCACGTCTAACTGCCAATCTGGCAGCCGCCTATCATCATCAGTCAGCGCAGAATCTGAGCAATATGTCGCGCAATACGCTGCTCGCACTGAGCGCCACACCCAAGCCCAAGTATACAGATGGCTGGGTTCAGGTGCAGCAACAACAACAGCAGCAGCAGCAGCAACAGCAACGAAATCTGGCCAATGATGCTGCCTGGCTGCAGAAGCGCAAATCGATGCCCGACTACAATGGCTATAACAATGGACATGCCAATCACTGGCTGCTCCAGGAGGCCGAACATCGCCGTCTGCTCGAGCAACAGCAGCAGCAGCAGCAACAGTTGCAGCTAAACAGGCGCTCCATGCCCGTCGCTGCATCCAATGGCAAACCATTGCCCGATTCCATTATACAAACGCTTACAGAGCGTGTCCAGAGCAAGGGCATTGGGGAACGCAAGCGGTATGTCGTTTAAGCCTAAACCCTTTTGGAACAATAATTCAAGTATTTTTGTTCTTTAGTTTTGATGGCAATGGCAACTACAGTTTGTTGAATAGCAATGGCATAAATGGCTTAAAGCCGCTGGCCAACAATAGCAACAACAACAACAACATCACTAACAACAGCAGTAGCAATAGCAACAGCAACAGCAACATCACTGCCAACAGCAACGGCAACAGCAGCAGCAATCAGGAAAAGGTGCTCAGCGTTAGTGGCAAGAAGAAATGCTCGCATTGTGGCGACGAATTAGGTAAACTTTGCTACTACGTTGGTTGTGAGTGTGGTTCTTCTTTTACTTCTTCTTCTACATCATCTTCAAACCTAACCAAACTCCAATCTTGAATAGCATTGATTATTCATTTAAAAGGCTTGCAAGCGAACTAACACAAGCAATCAATCAATCAGCAACATATTTTAATATTAAGCTTGTAAACATCGTATACTTCTTGTTATTAACTTGCAAGTTCCATTATTTTGTGAACTCTCTCAATTACAACTAAACAATCATTAAGCATACTGCGACAACGTATGAAGTAAATTTTGTATAACGTAGAGATTATTACCTCCTCTAACGACTACTCAAGCATATGTAATACATTTTATCTTCTTCTCTTTGTTCTTCTCCATACTCTCTCTCTCTCTCTCTCTCTCTGTTTGTTGTTTCTTTGTGCCTGCATGTCTGTCACAGATTTGGGCTGCACCCACGAGAGTTGTCGGCAGGTGCACAAGGCGCTCAAATATATTGTATGGGTTTAAAGGCTGACGCCATCAACATAACTATTAAGAAAAAAGACTTTCAACTAAAGACTTAACACATTAAACATAAATACATTTTATTTAAATATATATATTTAAGCATAGCTGCATTTTAAAGGGCTGCCACTAAGGTACTTGACAGCTGCATTGTCTTTAATACATTTAATTATTTAAAACTGCGAATCGATCTAATTTTTATTGTGTACTTTTGTTTGAACAGGTCGCGGAGCTGCCATGATCATTGAATCCCTGCTGCTGTTTTACCACATCAACTGCTTTAAATGCTGCGTCTGTCATGTGCAATTGGGCGATGGACTAAATGGCACCGATGTTCGTGTGCGGAATCACAAGCTCCACTGCCAGAACTGTTATTCCAGTGATGATGGCATCAAATTCAGTTGTGTCTAAGCTCTGGACTTTGACGTCCAAATAGGACTTAGATTCAATAGTTGTTATAGATAATTTGTTGCAACTTTCGATTGTTGTTGTTGTATACATGATAACATACATACATACATACAGATAGAATATATGTTAAATGTTATACGAAAGGAAACCCTTAAGTCAATATGAATATGAAATGTTTTCAGCTTAATGTTAATCAATGAATGCAGCGTTCAATTTTGTAAATTGCATTATAATGATAATGTTTTTGATTCGGATTTTAACTTTTTATATATATAGCATATATATGTGTATATCGAAACGCGATAACCATATACATATACAATTAAAGCTCTCTTGCTCTCATGTTTTTTGCCAAGTCAAAGTCAAATTTTTAAACGCATATAACAGATATATGTATGTATATTCATAAAATTTTAATGTGTGTTAAAACAAAATGACGAAAAATTTCTATGAATGTTGTTAAATTTTTTACATATTGTACATTTACCCACATTTACATGCATACTATATACTTATTAACAAACATATATATATATATATATTTAGATATTTATGTAAATTGTTTAATCATACGCTGAATTGTTTATTCAAAATTTTATGAATTAAATCCCACAAGATTGTAAAATACCCTTGAAGACTTACTGAACAACACGCCCTGCTCCACAAATACCATACGAAACCTTCACGACGTACCCAATGTACCTTAAATGATATAATACATACAAACAATACAGACACACAAGCATACACTAACAAATTTACATGCATATCTGCATTAACTAAAGCGATTTAAATTCTAATTTTCGTTATTATTTGTATAACTTGAAACAAAAAAAACCATTGTATTTAACATATATATATATATATATATATATATACATATATGTATTTTCTTATTCTTATTTATTGTAATTAAGCATTGATATCAAAATGCATGAATGTTGCGAGCATCTTGTAAAGTTTTCAACATCATTCAATCTGATTGTTAAAGTGCATTAATTTAAATACCAATTTTTACATTAATCGGTATTTGAAACACTTTTTTTTCTGTAAAAAGGCAGCTTGAATTTCGTTTAGATTTAAATAAAGTACATGCATATTTCAAACATTAACAAATGAGTTTTTTTATTTCGAACATTTTTTAATAGCATACTTTAAGGGATTTTCAAAAATAGGCGTCCCTTGCGGTGCGATTTCTCTATTTTTGTTGGTTAGATGTTGCAAGAACTTACCCCAAAGATTTACCCAAGACCTGTACTAGCGTCCGCAATAAAACAAGATTTTTAGTTGATCTGAGCACTTTATTACTTAGACGCATCAACACATCAATACACAATACGTAGAATTTACTTTGCTCTTAAATCTGACTTAAAACCCAATTAGCCGCACGCTGACTAAGCCGTTGGCAGGAATGTCAGCTTCTCGTTGAGCTGCAGCTGCGTCTTAATCAATTGTGAGAGTGTTATAACCATCAGCAGATCGCGTACATTGGCATTGAACATCTGGGTGAACTGTTCGTGAGTCATGTGTGGCACGGAGTGGATGAGGTCGAGCAGCTGGCGACCAACAGCATTATCCGGCGTCACTTTGTGTGCAATAACATCGTCAACATATTTCAGTATGAGCTCCAACAGCGATTGCAGCTTCTGTGAGGCCTCCGAAATCTGGGCCAGATCCAGCATGGGCGGCACAGTTTTCGGCCTATGCGCTGGCGACACACCAACAGTTTTCTGCAACAATTTGAGGCCGAAAGTCTCGGGCTCATAGCTGGTCAGTTCGACGGGTATTGGTGTGAACATGCAGCCAGTCTTGCCTCCAGGCACTCCCAGCTGGATGCATACATAGGCGCGCAGGCCCATACGTCCGCCTTGCAGGGAAGTGTCCACAGTCAAATGAACCGGATTGTTGCACTCACGCGCATAGTATTCGTGAATGACAGAACTGTGATTCGTCACTTCGTTGCCGGTGGCCCACCAGCCAACAACGCTCTCATTGGCATTCACCTTGCGGTTCAAATCGTACATGTCCAGGGCGTAGCTGAGTTCGGCCTCTACCTGATCATCGTGCTCCTTGTGCGGTACACAGAAGCAATTGGTAACCTCAACCACTCCCTTGTCAACAGAGCCCAGAAGTGTGCCGATCACACGATGTGAGTCAGCATTTCGCCGTTCAAACGCATCCACAACTTGGAATAGCACAACGGGATGCACGCGCACAGTCAAATTAAGTGCCGACATTGTTATTATTTTGTAATAAAAGTGCAAAAATTTACAATTTAGCAATCGCCACGCTGCGAGAAAAGGATGGCAGGGATGGCAAAATATTTTCGATAGTTTGTGGCGGTCGCTCGATATCTTAGAGCTGCCCACTTACGTATATTATGGGTTGCACTGCATAAAGTGCTGCCAATCAAAAAGAAAACTGCTTTGGAGCTGTTGTGTAACTGTTGTGAAGTTTTTGACTAAGCGGTTGCCTTACACATTTTTTGAATGTTAAAAAGATCACTCAATAAACTAGTTAAATTATTGTCACAGCATACTTTAATTTGAGTTTAAAAGCACAGAGTGCTTTAAACATGCTGTAAATGGTAAAGGCTTCCCTCATAAATTGCTGCCCAATGGTGAAATTTTAGATAAAAAACTTTCTTTTTTTTTGTACATAAAAACAAGTTTTATTAAATAAATTTACATAATGCCTGTTTAGCATAAATACACTAGGGAAAGTAATATATATATATAATATACTACGTGAGATTAGTCCCATAGAATAAGGACCAGATCGCTAACACGTCCTTGAAAGTTAACTAAAAAAATCCCTTTAGCTTGTGACAAAGACACACATACAATCAAATACATACATACACACATACATATGTATGTATATATATTCAATAGATATAGAAGCATACTAAAGTAAGTTTCTACCAAACTTCACATTTGTGCACCGGATTCATGGGGGATCCCTCTGGGCATTGGAAGTCCTTGGCAAAGTCCTTCATATTGCTCATTGAGCCCAACACTCGGAACTCCGTGGGCGAGTGCACACCGGTGGTAATTCTCATCTTCAGAGACTCTATAATTGATAAGAACAATAAGCTTTATAAGTAAAAACTTTCTTAGCATTGGAATATTTGGCTTGTTTTACCCTTTCGGTATTTGCCACACCAGGTTTGTCCAGTTGCAATCCAAAACATTTGCACCGGTGTATAATCCAGGCCAGGCAATTTGGGTTCGGGTCCGTTTTTCTCCACCCAGCGTTGGTAGGCAATATACGATTCCTTTAGGCCACCATTATCGGCAATATTCTCGCCCTGAGTATTGATGCCATTCAACTGTCATACAAAAAAAGTAACATTAGAAGCAATGAAATAAGTCATTGTTGCTACTATTCTAAACTTACATTTAGGCCAGTTAGACGGTCTGTATAGTTGCCATACTGATCAATAATGCACTGGGCCTTTTTAAGGTATGCCTTGTGTGTGTCCGGCTGCCACCAATCGCGCAGATTACCCTTGACATCAAATTGGCGACCCTGATCATCGAAGCCATGAGTGATTTCATGACCAATAACATAACCAATAGCACCATAGTTCATGTACTTGGGCCGCTGGGCGCTAAAGAACTGACCCTGCAGAATGCCAGCCGGGAACTCTGTAGATAAAAGAGATTAAATTGAGTTAGGAATACTTTGTATGCAAAGACTTGCTACTTACGAATACTATTCTCCAAGGGTGAGTAGAAGGCATTGACAACTGCTGGCCGAGCGTGACGCACCCAATCGGTTTTATTGATGGGCTGACGCAGCTTGTTGAAGGAGTAGTCAGTGCCAAAGATGTTCATCTTGAGGAAGGATTCAAAATAACGATCCGGATCAATGTCCAGTTTCTCATAGTATTTGGCCAGCTTCTCGTTGTCCAGCATCTCGTCGGGATAGCCAATATGTGTGGCCATATTGTGCAGCTTCTCCTGTGCCTCCTTCTTGGTCTTGTCATCCATCCAGTTGACTTCATTCAAAATATCGCTAAACACAGCGCGTATATCATTAACCATTTCCAAAGCATTCGCCTTGGAGTCCTTGTTAAAGTGCTTGCGTACGTAGAGTGAACCCACGGATATGCCAAGGCTGACATTAATATTAAATGGTTAATTGTTTACATTTTGAACGGTTATGATAACGATTGGATGTGGTTGCATTTAACCAGTTGCAGTTGGAGTTGTTGTTGTTCAGTGCATAGTTTTTGACAGATTTGGTATGATGAACATTTGGGATTTGACGTGAAAGTGGAATAAAAATAAAAACAAATCATAATTGAAATGATTAATTAACTTGTACAAAAAGAATTGTGTTAATAGCTAAACAAAGTCAGGAAAAACGAATATGCAAACGAATCGAACCAAAGATCTTTTAACTCTTTTTCGAAGACGTCTTCCAACATTCCGGTCTTTGTACATAAGAGCAATTAATGCAGGTGCTTTGCTAAATTTGATGTATGTTTGTGCAATTTTGGAAATTGATATGGTTGTTGTATGTTGTAAGTTAATTTTATCTACTCATACTTAGTAATATCATCTTCAAGTACGCCAAAGTCACTGCAAAATCACAAGTGAAACCAAAAAAACAATAAAAAGAAACACAGTGAAAACAAAGATAAGAAGAGAGAAGAGCATTATCTTTGGATTGCTATTGTTGTTATGGATACCCTTGCAGACAAACAACATTCTAATTCGAATTCGAATTCTAGTGGCAAACAATTTTGAATCTGCTGCAAGGGTATACATGAAAGCACCTAGAACCCACAAAAAGTAAAACAAAAAACACCAACCACGACTCAAAAGTAAAATGAAAAGCTGCAGTAATTAGTGGAAACTAACCTGCCAGCAGCAATATCAACGCACTCCTTCCAGCGTGCCTCCTGCTCCTGTCGTCCGGAGAGTGCTGTGGCATACTGCAGCTGCCGCTTGCGGAACTCCTCGCTGAGGAAACCAATGGAGAAGGCGTGTATGCGCCACATCATGTAGTTGGCAATCACGCGATTGTCTGTCTTGGCCAGCAGTTTGCCCAACTCATCAAAGAAGGACGGCACGGTCAGATTAATTATCTCATCATCCTGCACGCTGAGGCCAGCGGGCAGCAGGGCGTTCATGTAATCCACCCATTCCACGTACGGATAGGCAGCTTGCAGCTGTTGTACTGTGCGTGGATTGAACAGTTCCGATGAGTTGCGACGCTTCTCATTGGGCCACGAAATCTGGAAATGAAGCAATGAAAATGGAAAATGGAATGAGTAAGTGCAATTAAATGCCATTTATCATGATGCTGCACACTCACGTTAGCCAGGGCCATTTCGAACTCGAGCGATTTGAGCAACTGTTCCTTGGCCTCCATTTTGTCAGCGCCAAAGAGCACAGCAATGTCCACCATATAGTCATAATAGGCAGAGACCAAGGTCTCATTGAAGCCCTTCATCAGGAACTCGCGACTCAATGCCAATGTGGATTGATCAAGCTACAAAGTGAGACTGAGTCAGTTAAAGCATCCTTTGCATAGTCTCTTGAAACTTACATCAATAATGCGCTTGGTGCTGTTCTGCAGATCCACGCCAATTGAGAAATCAATAATGTAATCCATGCTAAAGCCAGCATTACGGAACTTCTTCACTTGCTCCTGCCAAGTCCAACTATTGTCTGCATTCCAATTCTCACCCTCGATCAGCGGCCAGCCACCCAATGATTTGGCAATATCAGTAATGGGTTTTGCACCCAGCGATTCAATCAATGCTGTACAAAGAAAGAAAGAAAGAAATTTACTTGATGTTTTTGGGATTTAGTGGATAAACTAACTTTTGTTCATGCACGCTCTGTACTGCAAATTGGGCAAACGGAAATGCTTTGGTTCGGTTTCGGCTCGCTCGGCTGTGATAATTTCCTTGAGCTGTTCCTGCAGCTTGTCCGAAATGACTGAGAACGTGCTGATAGAGACCTTATCGTCGGGTATGTTCTCCTCCTCAATATAGCTGCCACAGGCAAACTCATAGAAATTATCACAAGGCTCCACCTCAGGCTTCATCTTGCGCAGCACCGTCGACGCCGTGTGTATGCACTCCTTGCTCAGGCACACATTCTCCGGCTCCGGCTTACCCTTCTTGACATCAACCATGCTGGGCACTTTGTTCATGGCAGTGCTATCGCCATGCAATGCAGTCGCCTGTGGTGGCGGCTGATCAGTGCTCGGATCAGCCACTGGCTTCAGCACATCGAAGATCCAGAGGCCAAAGGTCGAAACGGCAATCACAAACAGTATGCCGCTCAATACCAGCAGGCTTCTCTCCAGCTTTGTGCGTCTGCACCACCAGTTGGGATTCCTGCAAGAAATCGTAAACACACACAATGCCATCATAAATCTTTATTAAAGGCTGCTGTCAACGCCCACCCGCAATGAGTAAAAGTTAATTTCACTTTTCTGCCATTTTGTTATTCATAATCAATTCACTTTTTCTTCTTCGACTATCACCCGTTGGCCATCTCGTTTATCTTGTTGTGTGTGTGTGTGTGTGTGTATGTTGGCCTCGTCTTTCGATTTGGCTTTAAAGTTGTTTATCAGCAATACACTGTGCAACAAATTCGCTTTAAATATTCTTTTTGTTTTTATTGAATCTTGGAAAATAACCGCTGTAAAAAAGCTATGTAAAAAATGTCATATTGTAACCGGTTTTGGGCCGTCTTTGTGTAAATTGACCATTTCCTTCCGATTTGCAAAGGCCTAACAATTTTGCAAGACTTGGCTTGTTAGTTGTTGGTTGTAACCAAAATATATAGACAAGCCATTGAAAACTGGTTACATATATTATGGGCCAGTTTGAAAAGTTTCAATCGACTAGCTTGGCTTTTTTCTTTTTCAAGCAGCCAAAAAACAAGAGAGAGAAACATAACAAAAACACACACACACACATACAGAGATAGATAGACGTTAATGTTAGCCAATGGTTTAGTGGCAAATAATTTTCGTGGCTGATGAGTTTTTAGCACGCTTCAATTGCTGCTGGCTTGCCCACTGGCTGAATATTATAAAATAATGATGCCAACGCATTGAAGTTACGAGCGGTTGTTGCCTTAATGTGCGATTAAACCTGGCTCAATAAATTTATTTATGGCTGATTTAATATCATAATGTTGTCGATTGGGAGGCGAGAGAGAGTGGCCAAAGGTCAAATTATTTCGTTAACGTCAAGAGTTGAATTTTGGTCATTGATTTGTCTAATACAAAGAAGTTTTGTAGCTCATTTGTTTAAGCCTTTGGCTAATATTACTAACAATCTGATTGCTAAACACGAGCAGAGATCTAAACAAACGATTGCTGCTTGTTTTTCCAAAGCAATTACTTTGTTTAATGCGGCTGAACTTTTTTTATTTTTTTTTTGTTGCTATTGTTAAAGCCACAAATGGAACATTCCGTCAACACACTGAGCAATAAACAACAGAAAGAATAAAAAAAACGTACTAAATAAATATACAATGTACTAAATGTTTACACACATTTGTACTTGAAATGAAAGTATTTGTTAAATGTATGTATTAAAAATGAAAAATTCATATAATTTTCAACAAAAAATGCATAATACCAGTTCTCGGCTGTTCAATTAATTGGCCATTATGTAAATTTTGACAGCATTTTGCAATTACACTCGAACAAAGTTGAATGGCATCTTGAGAAAATCAAAAAAAAAAAAAAAAAAAAAAATGTGCTTAAAACAAATATGAATATGAATTTGTTTATACACAACTTTAAGATATTGTTAGTGGCATTTCGTGATTGACGTCGTTAACAATTGATTACTTCTTGAATGGTTTACTCACAACTACTGTTGTGACCGGATCGGATATAATCATTTTTGCTTATGTCACACACAGAAAAAAAAAAAAACTAAACGCTCTTGTTGCAGCTAACAACACATTCAGCCGGCTTGTTAGCCAATTTGTACGACACCGAAAAAAAAAATTGTATATGAATAATGTGTTTGCCATTAACAATTAGTTAAATGCGAATCGTGCTACAACTTGGCCAGCCACAGCATTGAGGCATTTCCTTTTTCAACTTTCACGAAGTTTTTTTTTATTTATTTATTTATTTTTGCCGCATGCGCAAATCACGATCAGCCCCTTTCGATATTAGAATTTGTGCTTAGTTAATATTCGTTGTGCCAATGCAAATGTCTTATCAGCGATATCACACACACTCACACACACCTACACCCACGCACACGTACACCTGTATATGATAGCTGTAGCTGTAACTGACTTTGTCGCACATATATCTATTCAATATTATTTATGTAGCTCAGGTGCTGGCTTTAGTTTATGTATAAGTGTCGCTCAAACTGTGCGCCATGGGGAGGAGGAGCTGCGGTTTGGAGGGCGCTGATGGCGCTGAGGGCGTGTCAAGCTGTGCTTTTGTCTCTATGAGTTGCCCAATAAATGTGTCAAGTGCAGGCGGCGCTTTTGCCATTGACGTGACACTTTGCCGTCACCAACACCAATGCCTACCTACCTACGTATGCGTAGGTAAGTGTGTGTGTGTGTGTGTGTGTGTGTTTGGCAACATTTCTTATATACATATATATTTATTTTTTCTTTATGCGTATTTTAATATACTTCATTTGCAGTCAAACTTTGCTTACACATATTGTTCACGATTGTGTTGAGTGTCACTCAAACGTACGCTTTAGTATAGTTTGACTGTATATTCGATTGTCATTATTTGCTTTATTAATATTCCACACTGTGATTGACACAAAGCGTTTATCCTAAAAAGGTTCTGCTCTGTTCACACATCCTGAGTGTTTTTTTTTTTGAAGCATTGACAAAGGTGTATATATATTTCATGATTGAACTATATAAGGTAAGTCTGCAAGGCAAGCAAAAAAAGTGCCTAATCTTCTTTGGCAACTGACTAGTTGTACCGTAAGTATTTTTCTCTTGGGAGTTCTCAACTTTAACACTGAATGTTGTGATTCAAAAGTTAATATATAGTCAGGGGCATATGTTGCTGATGAACAGAAATGAACTGTGTTAACTTAAATTTAGTTTATGTTATGCATGTGTGTAAGGCCCCAAAAACCAAAACAAGCGACAAATTGCCAGCAAAGTGTTAATTTGTGCCACAGACACAATTACCTAATACATTTTAATTACGCCTGACTTGGGCTCAAGACACAACAAGATGAGACACACAATGCTGATGATGATGATGATAGTGTTGGTTTGTTTGTTTTTTGTTTTTTTTTTTAGTAGCTGCTTGATTTTTTAATTGCTCGCAATATACAAGCTGTCATAGTATCATTTAAGTAACTGTGCGTCATTAAAAGGAAAAGAAATAAAGAAAACCAAACGGAATGCAGCCTGAGAACCGCAAGCTGATAAGGCCAGAACAAGAGGTATATACAAATGCATGCCAGATGATGATCAAAAAAAAAACTGGTGATTCTAAGCTTTAGTCAGCTACTTTATTATTTGATCAGCATAAAAATGTTCAATAACAACAAAGAAGTGTGAAAATGCTGATTTGCAAGGTCAGAAATGTTGTTAATAAAAGTTTCTTTTATTATAAATACTTATATATGTTTGTTTTATTCAGCCTTTGGTTAAGAACTTGCCAAGATACTTTATGTATTTAATGTGAACGGCTGCAGTATAATTAAATCATATTTATTGATCTTGGCCATAATTCAAGGGCATTGAGGCAAAGAGTCTTGCAAATCTATTTATCAGCAGGATGCATGCAATTTGCCAACAGGAAGAAATTGGCGACAATGCAATTGCCACAAAACAAAAAAAAAAAAACAAACTAGATAGAGAAAGAGGCAGGAAACTGTGCCACTTGCTTTGCTACCTTTAATAGGCTGCCAACAGGCAGCAGCCAGCAAGGGCCAAGCAGGAAAAGCCAACGGAAAAGCAAATGAAAAGTGCAGCGCAAAATGTGTTCACATAAATAACGCTCAAATTTCACCGTTGCCAAACGAGAAGCAACAAAAAAAAAAATAAAGCAACAAATTTAAAGTTACAAAAACATAACTATTTGTGATAAAACACAGACAACGAAGGCTGTCATATGTTTAAAAAAGTCTGGGCAAGTATTTTTCATTGATATTATGAGCTGCGTTTTGCATGCTAACGAAATTGTTTTGGTTTTTTTTTTTATGCTTCAAAAATAAACGAAAAAAAAAACAACAGAAAATATTGCCAATTATTCGAGTGTGCCGCATAAACAATGCCAATGACAAGGCATATCATTAAATATGCATTTGGCATTTAGTTGGCTGTAATAAATAATACAAAATCAAAAACAATTATTGACCTCAAAAAACCATTGCAAAGACTTATTGTATTGTTTAACGAAACGATTAACTAATTGATCGGCTTTAGCTCAATTAGTGGCTTCTTTAACAGCTGCTTGGCTGAGTCACAAGATTCCCGATTCCAGTACTCCATTAAAAAATCTCACAAATTCGTTAAAAGAAAACAACGCAAAAAAAAAACGAGTACACGTAATTTCCTTGAATGAAAGAGCCACAACTGGTGGTACCTGAGCTTGACAACATCAATCATTGGCTTGACAAAATTGTTCATCGCATTACACTTGTTGTTTATGATGTGTGTGCAAACTGTTTATGAGCAAAAGAAGAAGTCAAAGACCGGGCCTATTACGTGCGCTACACGCTCCCAAAATTTCCTGCTTAAATAATGCATAATGATTGGTCGGGCGCAAGGTATTTGGCCTGCTTTTCAAATTCTGTTTCTCACTCAGATTCTGATTCATTTGGCTATAAGGAAGAATGATCAGCAGTTAAAACATTCAAATCAAATGTAGCGATAATAAATAAAAACAAAAAACAAAAAACCTGCATAGGCACTTTCATATTATTTGTCGGTCAAGGCAGCTCATTAAACTGAGGCGTTATACGTTTATGGGGTTAAGAAACTGGCAGCATCAAGAATATATAAAAATCAGCTGTTTACGTGTTATAGCCGCTTTACACACGCCTAGACAATTAGATCAAGTGTGTGTGTGTGTGTGTGTGTGTGTGTACAACAAATACAAAGGTATTTGTTTAAACAATGCGTACAAACACATGACTATTTATATATGGATGGTTTAAGGGGTTAAACAAAAGCCATCGTTTTTATGGCAGTGCACTTAGGCCTTGGGGGCGTGGCATTTATCAACCACAAAGCTTCACCTTCGAGTGAACAGAAAAGAAACGGCAAGAAAACGCAGCCGCAAGAGGCCAAGTAAACTGACCATATTTGGAGTTGCCGTTGTTATTGCTGCTACTGTTGACCACGTTAAGGTCTGGCTGCGTGCATTTAATTATGCAATTTGTGCAAATCAGCAATTGCAGTTGCAACAATAACAAAACAAAACAATGCAACAACAACACACAACATACTACGAACATAAAAGAGGTACCCAAAGTTCTTGACTGATTTCACATTGATTTTGTTGGCCTAAATACCGATATGGCCAACTAAAAACTAAAAACTAAAAACTAAAAACAAACAAAAACAAAAACAAAACCAAATTGTTAGTTTTAAGAATAAGTCAAAAGCTGTTAAACCGGTAAGACAGTTTCATCCATATGCTATACATATATACACATATAGGTGTGATATTTACGATATTTTTAAAGTGGGGAAAAAAATATATATATATATATAAAGCTTTTCACTGTGCGAGAGTTTGTTAGCCTTTTGGAGAGATGACTGTTCGACTGTTGGCCATAAAGTTAAAGAGAAAAAATATGCTAACGATTCATGGCCAACAAATGTATATCTATATAAATATAAACAAAAATCTCAATGCAAAAGAAAGCGTTTCAATTTGACTTTAGTGAATAAGTTAGCTAATATAAAAAAAAAAAATTCTTTTGATGAAAGCGAAAACTGACCAAAAAAAAGCTAAAAATATAACTTACTGATCAGGGAAATACTAAAATGATTTTGCCTTACGTTATGTGAAAAAAAATATATATACATATATATAAAATGTACGTGAGAACTAACTTTAAAACAAATCAAACAAAATAATCTTTGTTGTACATTGTTTGCACAATAAAATGGTAATTGTAATTGAATATGTTAGCCATATAAATGCTGTAACAAAATCGTTTCATGCTAGGTTTTTTTCTGCTCTCTGACATGAAAACCCGACAACAATTGTTAAATGAAAAATATTTTAAATATAGGAAGAGTGTCGTGAAATTATTATTATTAATGTTGAAACAGTAGAGTGAATAAACGTACAAAAATACTTTTAGTTTAACTTAGTCAAACGTATTTAAATACTTAATGAAACACTTTAAACGCTTAATCAATCTGCGGTCGACTCGCGATGTTGAAAATAAGTATTTTTTCTGTGCGTTTGATTCCAAATCGAACAAAGCGGAACGTGTTTTTAGTAAACATGCGCAACTTTCTTTTTTTTTTTTTTGCTTTTAACGCGTCTATAAACGGAATAATAAAAGAGCGATAAGAGATAATGTAAGAATATGAGGAGGATGATGATGATTGTTAAGCGGAGACAACAACTTACTTAATGACTGTTTGCATGTTAACCGTTTTAACAATATTGGTTCAAGAGATCGCTGCGATTTGTTGTTATGGTTGTATTTGTAATGTTAACGAGTCGCTGTTTGGCTGTTAAAGATAAATGATTTGCATTTAGTTGACATTGGAGGGATAAAGAACTTTTAGAGTCACAGTATTAAACAATAAAGCACTAATATTAAGCAAGTAAATTTACACAGCGCTCCACACAGCTATTTGAATTACAACAGCCAATAATGTTAACGTTCGAACTCAATACTGATATGAGCTCAACAACGAGCGACGACCTACTGAGCCCACAAACGCAAGCGCAATTGTATATAAAAGTTGTAAGCGCAAAGCCCGCTTTAGAGATGCACTAGTTGGACCAAAAACTAGTTGTGTCATCGATACATTTACTATGCCATCTTAACACATCGATAGAGCGTGAAATTATTGGTTGCAAGTTAACTCACATCGCTATCACTCTGTTAACAGACTGTTAACAATTTGTAAACAATGAGTACTGAACTGATTGGTTTTAATAATTATGGATAAGAATCATGAAATATGGCATAGGAAATATTATTTTAACCTGGCATTACCTATCAATGGGCTTAAGCTATCCAAAACCAAAACGAAATTCTTATGGCAAAACATTTAAATGAACTAAAACTAGTTCTTTCGTTCCGTTCGACAATTCGTTTGATCGAACTTATTCCGAACTGTTCGGCACAACTCTAATCCACGCGACCAATTAAACAAAAGTAAAAAGGAAATCAAATCACCTTAAATAATGAAAATAAGCTGCTAATTAAAATGGCTTAAATATAGAAGGACAAGTAAGTAAAATAGCGTGTATAACACATGCAATAAAGTACAAATATAAAGTAATTTATACACGTTTTACATGTGTCTGCGAATATGGACGTGTGCGAGTGTGTGTGTGAGCATTTTTCGCTCAAAGTAAAATTATCTATTAGCTGTTTTATGTTTGTGTAAATAACGTAATCATTAATTTAAATAGTTGTGTTTCTCATGTAATACCTAAAACATGGTATTTACGGGCATAATTGTGGATTTAAAAGGAATTGCAAAATCTTGCAAATCGTAGCAGTCTGCAACAGACCAAATGGAACTACAAATGAATAGAACTGGTTCTCTCAGTAATTTTTAATAAAACTTTTGTTCCTTAGATAATTTCCTGCAATACAAGGAATAATAACGGAAGCAATAACAACAAAAACAGTGAACAATCAATCTGCCATTGCAAAAATGGACGTCTCACAACCTCCGCCACAGCTACTGACGGCGCCATCGGCGCTGGCTACAAATTTCACTTCGATGCCACCCCCATCAATGGGCGGCCAACACTACAGACACTACCATCCCCATCATGGAGCCGGTAAACAGGGCTACAATCATTTCAAGCCCTTTATGCCCGGTGGCTTTCAGCGCCCCTTTGGCATGTCTCAAGACGACTTTGATGGCAAGCGACTGCG
The DNA here is from genome assembly GCA_035044725.1 of Scaptomyza caliginosa. Taxonomy (NCBI): domain Eukaryota; kingdom Metazoa; phylum Arthropoda; class Insecta; order Diptera; family Drosophilidae; genus Scaptomyza; species Scaptomyza caliginosa. The sequence continues at coordinate 227,382 of JAWNNR010000010.1, read as the reverse complement.
TAAGAGCGTTATGCGTAAAACGGTTGACTATAATGCTTCGATTATAAAAGCATTGGAGGTAAATATTTCCCATTAGGTAAATAGTTCTTTGTTAACGCTTGTGTTATCTGCTTTTTTAGGCGCGACTGTGGCAACGCGACTATCGGGATCGATTGGCACTACAACCGGACAGCATTTATGTGCCGCAAATGCTCCCGCCCTCCAGTTATCTGGACAACCCGGCAAATGCGATAACGACACGATTCGTTAAGACAGCTACAAATAAGATGCGTTGCCCGATCTTTACACTTGCATGGACACCAGAGGGCAGACGACTGGTAACCGGTGCCAGTTCCGGAGAGTTTACGCTTTGGAATGGCCTCACCTTTAATTTTGAAACTATTCTGCAGGTTAGTTTGTGTAATGGTTTAAATTTTAATCTCACTTAGCTAACATGACTTAAATATTTAGGCCCACGACATTTCGGTGCGTACAATGGTTTGGTCGCATAACGACAGTTGGATGGTGACGGGTGATCATGGCGGCTATGTGAAATACTGGCAATCAAACATGAACAATGTTAAGATGTATCAGGCGCACAAGGAGGCGATTAGGGGAATAAGGTATTGCCTAATGATTGTAATTTGTATCAGTTGTACTTACCATTTCGCAGCCGTCGTTGTTGTTGCAAGCATGAGGGCATCACCGAACCACCCAAGATTATCTTGTTTACCATTTCGCAGTTGCAGTTGCAGTTTAGCATCATTTAGATCTCTAGCTGTTCTTCTCCTCCTTGACATCGTTCACCTTAGCCACTGGGTTATAACAGTAACAAGTTTGATTAGTGTGGTAATTTGGTTTGCTTATTTTTTTTATTTATTTTTTTTTTTTTGTGTTTTGTTTTGTGCTCGTATTTTTTCTCGGGGGCTGTTGCAATCGAACCAATAAAGCCGTCAATTGAGCAACATGCCAGGTCTGTTTAGATTCTATATTTGGCTAGTAAATAGTTGCGCGCGCATTATTTTCGACTTGGTTTCTCTAGTCCAAGACTTCTAAGTTAAACAATGAATAAATTCAGAGTAAGCATTTGTTTTATTTACATACCCTCTGTGATCTTTAACCTTAACACTATTAAAAGACTGAAAGAAAAAAAAAACAAAAATTAACTTAATCAAAATTGTGTTAAAAACAAAAAAGAAAATATATACAAACAAATAACAATAAAGGCAAACTATCAAAATGATAAAAGAAAACTAAACCAAAAACAATCTTTGCACATTTTTATTGGCGCGCAACCAAATACATTTAATAAAATGCTAAAAGCAACAATTTTTTGTTCAAATTCGGGGGTTCGAGTGTTTTCTTTGTCGCCTGCTGCTGCTGCTGCTCCTGTGCGAGCGGTTAAAAAGGGAGATTTAAAGAATTACAGAGCGCCCGTTCTATTGTTAACATTTTCAGACTTAAATCTTTCATTTCCACACACCTACTCAATCTCTCTCACACACATACACACACACACACATATATATATTGTATTTGTGTTTCGTTTCCATTTTTTAACTCCGCTGTCTCTCGAATCCGACCCAATACCACAACCACAACATACTAGTTTCAGTCCCACGGATAGCAAATTTGTAAGCGGCAGCGACGATGGAACTTTACGCATTTGGGACTTTATGCGCTGCCAGGAAGAGCGTGTGCTGCGCGGTAAGTATTACTAGCTTTAACAACACAATGCAAACAACACATATATATAATTATTTGGATTGCAGGGCATGGTGCTGATGTTAAATGCGTACACTGGCATCCACAGAAGGCAATGATTGTCAGCGGTAGCAAGGATAACCAACAGCCCATAAAAATTTGGGATCCCAAAAGCGGCATTGCGCTGGCCACACTGTAAGTAACAGTTATTAGTAAAGAGAAGCAGTCGCATAACGTGTGTATTCTTAAATCTTGCAGACATGCGCATAAATCAACCGTTATGGATCTCAAGTGGAACGACAATGGAAACTGGCTTGTAACTGCGTCACGTGATCATCTGCTCAAACTATTTGATATACGTAATTTGCGCGAAGAGGTTCAGGTGTTTCGTGGTCATAAAAAGGAGGCCAGCTCAGTGTCCTGGCATCCCGTACACGAAGGCCTATTCTGCTCGGGCGGTTCCGATGGTTCTATACTCTTTTGGAATGTGGGGTGCGTCTTAACAATCTCATTAAACCAAAAAGGAAAAGCTTTAATAAAATCTCTTTTAGCACGGACAAGGAAATTGGTGGTGTTGAGACGGCACATGACAGCATTGTGTGGACACTCGCCTGGCATCCACTCGGTCACATTCTGTGCTCTGGCTCCAACGATCACACCATCAAATTCTGGACACGCAATCGACCTGGAGATCTGATGAGAGATAAATACAATCTAAATACGCTTCCGGCCAGCTTAGCGGCACTCGATGAATGCGAATACGGTAGGATCTAGTAGGAGATTTAGTCAAATTGGACATGTGAATTACACTTGAATCATTTACAGATGATGCGGTCATACCGGGCATGGGACCCGAGGACAAAGTGGAGTTCACTGAAAGTCTTACGGCCGACAAGGGCTTTATTCCGGGTTTGGATTTGGATGCTGGAGCTGGAAGTAGAACGGCCGGCGATAAGAAGGTGCCCTACACAAAGCCCATTCCACGCAATTTCCAGGTACAATGGGCAGGTCCTCGAAGAGCCGATGATCCCAGTGTGCTCAGCATACACGACGAGCTGGCAGCGCGTGAATCTAAAGACTCCAGTAACGGCTTGACCCACCAGCAGATCAGTGAGAACACGCTTGAAGGCATTCTGGCCAGCGGCATGCTCAACGGTCTCGATCCCCAGACAATTGTTGGCATATTTGTGTACGGACGCTTCATACGTGTGCATCCGGATTCGCGACTGATGGCCGCCATTCGCCAAGGCGCCGAATATCTGAATAAATACATTGATGCTGGCAAACTGGAGGAACTGTGCGATGTTGTTCCAGTACGGGAGCGGGAACGAGAACGTTCTCGATCCCTATCGCCCACTGTGGAAGCGGCACAGGCACGTGGCGAAGTGTCGCCTCCGCTTAAAAAATCACGATTTGAGCCACGACAACACAATGCGCAATTGGTTTGTGTGCGCGAGCTTCTGTTGCTGAAGAAACCCTTCCTGCCGTCCCTGTTGGCTGTCAAAGCTCAACATCCAAAAACCGAGTTCATTGATGAACCCTCAAGCTATGGCAGCGGATCGCCTTTGGACTCGGCTTCGCGCGAAGATGCAAATCGACATAATCCCTGGGCCTCAAATGTGCCCTGGTCCAACTATGGCAATGGCAATGGAGGCGGCAACGCTTCCAATCAAAATGGCTACGCAAACAATAGCGGTGACAACTTTAATGATCGCGATCGGGATCAATATCAAAAGGGTGGAAACAATAACAACAGCAACAACAACAACAACGGTGGACAGCAAAGGCGAAGGCGTGCAAACAATGGCGGTTCAAGTGGAGGTGGCGGCGGCGGTGGTGGTCGAAATCGAGGCCGAAACAACAGGCGGTTTTAGTCAACAAACAAAATACACACTCAACACAAACACCCACATTCTTAGATGCACGTTCTGTAAACATACAAAACATATACAAAAGAAAACATCAAATATTTACTTGGCATTTCAAGGTCAAATACATATGCTTAACACACAATTTATATTAATTTAGAAGTGCTAGAAAACACATATGATTGTAAAATGTAACTACGAGCGTTTTGTTTTATTTTACGGGCAGCTTCGATAACAGCAAATCAATGCGATAATTGGCTCTTTCGATATCATTACACATCTAACAGTTGACATGCCGCCACATTTTATCGTTAGCGTCTTTCACATTAGATATTTTAAATTGACCCATTAGAGTACTTCCAAGCTTTGAATTAAGAATAATACACATATTTAGCAGCTATGAACAGCGCGGTGCTATCATACATTTGTATATTATTGTGTTTTTTGTCAACTCAATGTTTAATTTAAATTGTGCCACTTATGAAACATTAAATTAAATTATACTATGCGGTTAGTGAATTGCGACGACTGCTCCGCTTGCTACTGCTGCTTCCATGTCCTTCATCGGCATCTTGCACATCGTTCGCTTTAATGCCCTTTTCCAAAGCTTCCATAGCATCCATATCAGCATTTGCGTTTATATGATTATCTTGCTTGCGCTGATGTCGAAAGTTTTGCCTGATCTCGCGCACCTCTTCACGCAATTGATCCTTAGTGTGTTGCTCAATAGTACGTTGTATTTTTTCCGCTGACGCCACCAGTTCATCAGCCTCCAGGACAACACGTTTCGATGATCTGCTACGGCTGCGGCTGCGATTACGACTACGACTGCGACTGCGACTGTCACTACGGCTGCGACTGCTGCGACGCTCTCGTCGCGAATTGGAGTGTGTTCGGGATCGGGAACGTGAATAGCTGCTGGAACGCGAACGGCGCGTGGAGGCCAATTTACGATTCTTGCGCTGCACAGGCGATTTACTGCGATTGCGCGAATGCGAGCGACTGTGACTGCGTCTGCAAGAAAAATATAAATTGTATTCAGATAGATTTTTACTTTTATGTACACCAACCTGGAGCGAGATGAGTAGGACGACTTGCGGTAGTTGGAACGACTACGACTGCGGCTGTGACTGCGACTACGTGAATGTGAGCGCCTTGATCGACATATAAGCCTAGAAAACATACGAAAGCATTTTATAATATAGCACATGTACCAAGAAACGTTAGGTTTACTTACCGACGCCCACGTGAGCGACTGCGACTACGGGAATAGGAGCTGGAGCGAGAACGATTTCTGAAAAATAAACATATTAAACACCTTTGTAAGTTAAAAGCTTACAAGGCTTACCTGCCGCGTGATGACTTATGATAGTAGCCATCTTTGCCATCATCACCATCATAGCGATCGTTATCGTAGTGCTTGGGATTGTAGTAGGAGGAGGAGTGACCATCATAGCCACCACGACTGCCACGTATACCCCTGCCACGACCACGACCACGTGGACGCGGCGCAAAGCCTCGATAATTGCTCGACACCGGAAATGGCGGGGGTCCCGCCGGACGGTAAAGTGCTGCACCGGGAAACACTGGTGCCATGCCATAGCCAAACATGGACAGCGATTGCATCCATTCGCTAGCTGCCTCAGCGCTATAGGCAGCCGCTGCTGTTCCTGGTACTGCACCAGCTGCAAGTGCAGCTGTTACGGCCTTAAAAGGATTAAGGGCAGACGGTGCAGCCTGTGAAGCGGCAGCTGCATTTGCCACAGCAATGTTGCCATTTAGTTTATGCTTTTTGCTGCCCGAGTTTGAGGTCTCTTCCTCTTCACTGCTGGCTGCTTGACCGGTTACTTTAGTGGACTTGCTTCTGAGCAGACCCAGCAGAGGTGTATTGGTTTTGATTTCCTGTACAATTTTGCGCTGATCACTGACCAGCTTCTCTGTGGCAGTCTTGTACTTTTCCACCAGGCGACCGCGTTGTATATCCTTTGCCTCATCATGTTTGGCACGATGCGATTTGTCCTTTTGCTTCAGCTGTAATTGACAAAAAGAAGAATTTGAAAAACAATTATTGAAGAAGTTACTGCGCTAAACTCACCTGTATGCGCTCGAAGACCTGCTCCAGGATACGTATGCTTTCCAGCTTGCGTTGCGCTATCATCAGTTTTCGTTCTTCGATCCGTATCTTTTGTGAGATTTCAACTTGGCCACGCTCCTGTATCTTTTTCAAATGCTTTTCTTTACGCCTCTCCTCGCGCTCGCGTTGTTTCTCCAATTCGGCTAATTTTAATTGCTCTTGCTTTTGCCTGTAAATTTGTTGTTGTGCAATTTTGCACACATGTTTTTGGTTTTGTTTTTGTTTTTGATATTTAGCTAAGAGAACTTATCGACCGTTTCGTCTAGAAGATTCAGAAAACTAGGTAACTCTCCGCACCATATATATAAGACAAACACACGGTTAAGATAAGTAAGATGGCAACAGAAAATGAAACCGAATTTATCTTAAAAGCTTATTCAATTCAAGCAATTCGGATGCGTTTTCTGTCCATGCAAACGTATAAACTTATATGCAAACCTTTCACGTTCCACTTGTTCCGCCTGTTTCTTCTTTTCAAGCTCGCGCTCCTCATCCTCGGCTTGGGCTTTGGCTATGCAGCGTTTTCGCATCCGTTCGCGTCTTTGTATATGTGAATCGCTCAAATGTTTCTGCTTATCAAAGGTAACATTGATATTGATGGCCTGCGTCTTGTCCACAAACTTGCGCACCAGCTTTGTACTTCGGAATTCATCCATGACGCGCACAAAACTTGAATACTCCTCGAACTGCACATAGCTGAAAATACAAATATTGTTGGAGAGAAAGCGTCTTATATCAAAAGACAACTTACGCCTCAAAGAGCACATCCTGTTCAAAGCTAAATGTTCGCATGCCACTTATCTCTGCCTGCATGCTTTTCCTATACGGATCGCAAATGGGTATGTCGACGGCGCGAACACGTCCAAATTTCTCAAACATGCGCTTAAAAATGCTCTCGCTGGGCTTCACCTGCTCGTCGTGCTCGGCGTGCCGTGCACAAAACCAGCGTATGGGTAAATGCGTAAAATGAATTGTGTCTGGACGCTCGCCCGCCTTCATTTCATCCATGTTGCGGGCGTCACGAAAATACGAGTCCCAATCGTGTCGAGTGGGAAATTCATCTTTCGCTTCAGTGCAACGCACTCGAAATGGCTCACTAAAGCCGGACAGACGCAATGAGACACCGTCAAGGCGTTCAACAGCTAAACGCAAACGTTTACGCTCGTCCATCTCCGCATCAAAGCGTATATAGTTGACAGTGCTCTTGGAAACCTACAAGGAATAAGGTAAGGGTTTATTATTGAATTTTCGTAAACTCTTTGTTATACTACTTACTTTGAGCACTAAAAACTTATCTGGCTTGAGCTCTGCGCTAAGCTTATCCATTATCTCCAGATTTGATACGGATTTGCCAGTTTTGATTTTTTCTGGCATTCCAACTGATATTTGCATTTTGGCCAACGGCTTGAGGTACAAGCTATGCGGCAGATAGAGCGGTGTGCAATCCGCAACATTTTCTATGGTCTGGATGTTGATCATTGTTTTATGCGTTTTGTTTTTAGTTTGTGAATGGTGTTTTTTTTTATATTGACATATATAAAAATATATGTTTATAATATAAAATACAATGCAATTAAGATTAGATACAAGAAGTACAACTTATAGAATTTATGAACTACATATATTCAATAGAATTTCGAGATTTGGACAAATGATGGTGTGTGTGTGTGAAATGTGTGTTCCCCGCCCGTTTCCCTGGCCTAAATATGCAACTACTTATGTATGTATATCCGATGATGACGATTTTTCAAAGTGTATGTCCGTAAGTAAATTGGCGTGTGTGTGTGTTAATTTTTCTGACGAAATCGTCACCACGGTCTTAAACTACTTAATCCTAATAATATTTTGACTTTTTATTGCGAAGATTCCCTAAAAACAAAACACTGTATTAGTTTTTTAACTTAGATGGTTTTCTTCACTACAAGAGATGAACACTATTGGCGTATGTGAGTGAAAATAGATTCACCGCTCACGTTGTGTAATCGATTATTACAAGCTATCGACACCAGACAATTGTGAATGGCGTATTTAACAGAATCTTTCGATAACAGCTTATTTTGAATTCCAATGCGCATCGTCAAGTTGAGTGAAAACTATGTTTTTTTGTATATAAATAAATCCACACTTCATTACCAAAAAATTCGTACAAATTTATTGTTTATATGAATAAAATCCCCACATATTGCAGTTTGTGCAATTAATTAATTTTTGCTCGCTGTAAATAACAGCACAGCGAATGTTAACGTTATTGTCTCTGTTATTATTAAAAAGAAGAAGCAAGTGGAACAACGAAAGTGCGTTATTTCATTTTTATACCATTTAATTTAACTAGAAATTTAAGTAATTCATTAACATGCGTGTGTGAAATTAATATAATAATAAAAACTAAAAAAAAGCCAAACGGCGCAGCGTGTAAATGGCAAAAAATTGACACGAAATATACAACTGCCAACAACAACAAGCACACCAGCAGCGAACAGCAGACCAACAACAAGAGCAGCAGCAGCAATAACAACGCAATTGTGATAGACAAAGAAATAGATTAAGGGGAAAACGAAACACACAAAAAAGCCCAACAACAAAATAGAAAAACCAAGCAAATAAAGTAAAACGAAAACAAAACGCAACATTTTTAAATACAAAATATATCGCGCGAGTATTTGGGCAGCTTTTGCACACAGAAGAGATTTTTTATACGGAACGAAAACAGATATAACAGGAAAATAGCCAGCGAAAAAGCAGGCAAAAGCAATGCGATAAAAAATAAATAAGAATATATTAATTAAAAGGAAAAGGAAAAAAGCTGGCGCTGACGCTTAAAGAGAATCGAAGGGAGCAGAAGGAGCGAAAGGAGAAGCTAAAGTTGGATACCAGTAGCTTTTGTTTTGGACTGAGACGACAACGTCGCTGCTGCTGCTGACACACACACATGCATATATATAAACACAAACACAGGCACACACACACATAACCACAGCTGATGTCAAATCATTTGCAGCGTTCGTGCTCGTGAGCGTTCACAATTGATTAAAACCAAAACACCACACACACACAAACACACATTTAAACAGACACACACACAGACATACGCGCCATTGTGAAAATTGATTAAAGATTACAAGGTAAGTGCGATGCACCACATTTTAATTAAGAATCATAGTAGTTATAGTTTATGCAAAACATACGCACAAACAAAGCAACTAGCGCTGACGCCCTTTTTGTTGCATTCGTTTCAAGTAGTCACCCACAATACCCTTTACCATCTTCATCCGTTTTTTTGCCCCTCTTGCTAGTTCCCTCTCTTTAACCAAATGCAGCTCTGCACCTGCTGCCATTTTCTTTTTGAACGTCAGCAGGCAACCCTTGTTTTTACCGTGCTTGCCATTGTTGTTATTATTTGCGGTTTGTCGTTTGCTGTTTGTTTGTGTGCGTCAGTTTGAGCCAAATTACAATTAATTGCAACAATTTACATATTTTAAGTGCATTTCTAAATTAGTTTTCTCAGAAATTATAACGTTGGTAATTGCGACTGTCATTTTTTTTTACTCTTTTCTCTTTTTAATTCTCCCTCTGTGTTTGCGTTTTCGTTCAATTCTTTTGCTAGTCCAAAACAATCGGCGCGTACACATAATGCAACGTAATGGAAAATAACAAAGTGCAGGCCAAAACAATACACTTGCACTCTATGCACACATGCAAACACAGAATGCTGTTCGCAGTGGCTAGTGCTGCCAACTGGGGGACAAAAATATCATATGTATGTATGTATGTACACTCACATCATAACTTGTTGTTACTGTAATGTAAGTGTGGTGTGGTGTGGTGTGATCACGCATCAGCTGTTCCGAAACAGCAGCCTAACAGTCGTAACGAAAACAAACAGGATTTAAAATATTCGGTAAGCCTTGCCGACCATTATCATACTAAATAATTCGTAACAGCTAACTGGCCAGTGTCGCTTGATATTGGTGTTGCCTTGAAGTTTTGCGAGCGTTCATAGTTTAAGTAGGCTCTGCTTACTTAACTGACATACATATGCATGTTATGTGTGCGTTAGTGTGGGTGTATGTGTAGTGTGGCCATCGCCAACAATATTTACGCGTTATTTTTTTCGACTTGACATAAACAAAATGTGACATTCTCTGTGTGCGTCTGTGTTGGTATCTGTGTATTTTCCTTGTTTTTGTGTTATTTTGGCCCTCCTACAACGACACAAAGTGTCGATAAACTGTGACGTCGTCGTTAGCATCGGCGTCAGCTTCGACGCTATTGTTTGTTGTTGTTGTTTTCACTGGATTTTCCATTTAACATGAAATGTAATCAGACAGCCGTCTATGGGATGCTGCTGAATGACCCCAACAAACAGAGTTCAGGGCAGTCTGCAAAGCTCTCTCTCCCTCCCCCTCCAACTGCCACTTCTCCTGAGCAAACAGCTGTTATTTTTTGTTTTCACAACAAACTTGATTTATGCGCTTTAATTACACTGTATTTGTGTATGTCATAGGTACCTACATTCATGTAAACGCATGTATAGACACATGCAGGCATGGTCTTTGTACTTAATTGGATTGATAAGGTGTTATCAGGTGAACAACTTTGCGGGGATCTTGAACTATTCTGATGAGTAATCGAAAGTAAACGCTGTCATTAGGTGCTGCAATTTCGTTTGGAATCGTAAGAGTAGCTAACCAGTTTATGACACAAGAGCAGGACAATTTCTTAAACTTTTTAACATATTCGTTAATTGTTGTGAGCTCACTTTCTAGTTAATCTACCATTTACAATAAACCAAATCTAAGAAAACAGTAATTTTTCCAAAAATTATGAAATATGCTTATGCAGGTAAAAAGAAAAAATAAAACGGGAGCTAAAATCGAAGCAGGTAATACAAAACGCATCACTATCTCCCTTTAAATCGATCACAGTCGGCCGCTCTCTCTCACTCGTTTTCTCTCTTCGGCGCTCTCACACATATTGAAGTTGTGGGATCGTGAGAGCGAATACAAAGCACACGTGTAGCGCTGCTTTCTTAACAGCGACGTAAGCGTCAACTGTGTTAGCTGTTAGTTCTATTTGTTACGCCCGCAAGTCTAGACGTCGTTTAATTTTTATTTTCATATCATTGTTTTGACTTAGGTGTGTTGATTGATAGTAATATTCGATGTTGTTGTTTTTTGTTTTTTTTTTTGCGCGTGTTGTTTTGCTATGCATAGCCAGAGCGGCGCTATTTTTAAATTATACTCGTTATCAACGCTACAACAACGTTGCTTACAAGCTCTTACATTTTGCCAGACATATTGTAAACAAAATGTAATGTGTATTAAGTACATGTAATAACTAAAAGTTAAATAAACAGCAAACAACAACAGACCACAGAGACAGCAATAACAACAACTAGTTCTTAATTGCGACTTTAAAACGCGAGCAGCGACAGTGGCTGGCGACAGCATTCGCTTACTCATTTTAGACATTTGAACTACTGGCCGCCCCCCAGCAGCGCCGTTGTGTCTAATCTAGCTGGCATGTTATCGCTACAATAGATCTCCTATTAACAGCAAACATTTAACATAGCTGTTAGGCCCACGTGCGTGTCCGAAGCAAATAAAATCAATATGTGAATTGTTAGTAAATACAATTGTAGAAGTACAATTAAACAGTGTGCACGAAACCCCTGTTGTAAACGCGCCACTGTTAACTCAAACAAACATATGTTTCTCTCTCTCTTATGCTGTGTTTTGTTTTCTTTTACAGCCTCTCAACGCTAGGTGGCAGCACAACACACACACACACGTACGCATGAACACAGAAAGCGCTAGCACTGCCAAACAAAGAGGAGACAAGAAGAAGTTTGTCGAGGTGGAGTGAATCGGGAAGTAGGAAGCAGGGAGGTGGAGTTGAAGCGGAAGCAGAACTATTTGTTGACCTATCCGTTCACAAAATTTCTTGTGCCCATGATGCTGTACGTATTTCATGTGGATGTCGGTCGCATGCTGAGCTTCGACATGAACGTTGCTTTGTCCTCGGTGGAGAATCTGAAGGAGACAATACAGCGATTGCACGGCCTACCCGCTGCCAATATTGTGCTGCTGGTAAGCGGTGGCGAGATGCTGACACACTCCACACAGGTCTCCTGCTACTCGGCAGGCACAGACACAAATCCCATATTTATGTTTCTCACTGGTGATGAGCGTCTGGCGCCAACGATAGCCAGTGGAAGTGGGTCTAGTGGATCAGCTAGCGACGCAGACGCCGAGCTGCGACGTCAGGTGGATGAAAGTCACAGATTGCCCGCCGTGCTGGAGACAGTGCGTCAACGTTCAGCGCTGGCACAGCACATGCGCGAACTGGGCCGCAAGGAGGAGCAACTGTGTGAGCGTCTCGTTCACGAACAGCATCTGCAGCAGCAGGGTTGGTCAGCTGTCGTTGCCAACATGGAGGATGTGACGAGCGAGTTCTGTGAGCGTTTCCACAATTTCTGTTTGGCCTTTGATCGGCATCTGCAGCAGCGTGAGAGTTATTTAGAGCTGCTACGCAACTTTGGTGATGATCTCAAGCAGCTATCACGAATACCCATTCTGCCCGCGCTAATGGCACTGGCCGAGGCCGATTTCCATGGCTTCGATGAGCTGCTTGACAACGAGGAAGTGGAGCAGATGCAGCAGCAGCAACAGCAACAGCAAGCACAGACGCAGGAGGAGGAGCAGGAGGGTGGAGAGGCTGGAGAGCCGGGCGTGCCCAGTGACAGTGTTGAGAAGAGCAGCAGCAGCACATCGCCCAACAAGAAGCTGAAAATGGGCCACGAAATGGAGGAGCAGGTGGATGACCAACGACAAACCTCTAAGCAACAGCAGCATCAGCTTAATTTGCTGCAATGGATTAGCTCGAGAGGCAATCACGCAGCATTGCAGCAGATGTGCGATGAGTGTGTCCAGGGTTTGGACACCTTTTCCGTGGAAATTTATGAAAAACTCAAACAGGAAGTGCAGAACATTATAAAAATGGCCAAGCAGAGCGAGGTCAAGGAGATCAAAGGCCTCAGTGATCGATTGTATCGTTTGGACGAGTTCAAGTATAAAATACGTAAAATGGTCCAAGATCAACGGGAACAGGCAACTGCACTCCAGCAAAATGAATCGCGTGCCTTGAATCTGCGTGACAATTCGGTGCTGCCCGATCTGTGCCTCTCTCATCGCTCCCAGCTTCAGGTGATGCTTGAGAATCATTTGAGGATACGCGAATATTGTCGTTGCATTGCCAATGCCAAGGATGAATTGGGTCGCAATCTGCACACACGTCTGCGTCGCATTGTCTGGATCGAGAATGGAATGAGTGAGTTTGATAATCGTTTGCTCTTCTATCATCGATGTCTGCGACGTGCCGAGCGTCATATAAGCATCATTGAGCAGATTCATCGTGCTCCATCCACCTATGTGGCAGCTGTAACCGAGGTTGTGCGTCGCAAGATCTTCTCCGATGAGTTTCGTTTGTGGGCATCGCGTCTGTCGGTGGATTTCGATCGCATCCATAGCGAGGAGCTGCAGCGTCGTCGCCTCTTCAACAATAGCTTTGATGGACACTTTTTAAATATTCTATTCCCAGGCATGGCCGATATGCCGCCAACGTTTGCCAACGAGCATCCCGAGCTGAGCTTTGACACACGTCTGCCGCATTTGAGCCGCTCCGATATTGAGTTACTGTCCATCCAGTTGCCCGAACTGGCCACACAGCTTCAGCTGCCGGATATGGCGCCCGTTTTGCAGTTTTTCGTGCAGCGCAGAAAGTCTCTGGCCGAGCCGTGCGACAGTGAGCAGATAACTGAGCATACAGCTGCTCCTGCTGATGCTCTGGCATCTAAACAGAGTGTGAGCACGTCCAGCACAAGCTTGAACGTTGGCCAAGTCGCACAAAGTACTGCCACGGAGCAACTGCTGATGCTAAGCGCCAGCACGCTCACCGATGATAATGCTGGCAGTGTGCAGCGATTGCGCGATGCCTTACAGGCCATGTCCAAGCTGGCAATGCAAAGCCTGGCCATGGCACGCTCCAATCTCAATACACTGCGCAACGAGCTGACCACCAACTATCAGGATGAGCTGCAGTCAGAGTTGCAGCTGCTGCAGGAGAAATGGCAGCTAATGCGAATGCAATGCGAACAGCGGGATCAGCAGCAGCAACTGCAGCAGCTGGATCAATTGGCAGAATTGGAGCAATTGCGTCAGCAGCTTCTAGCTGCTGAGCAGGAGAAACAGGCGGCAGTGGCGCAGGCGCGTGAACAGCTGATACATGAGCACAAAACAGAGTTGGAATCGCTGCGCTGTCGCTTTAAGCTAATGACCTCCATGGAGCGTTCGCCGTCGGACAGCAGCCTGGAGAAAGTGGAGCGGCCGACTAGTAGCGCCAGTGTGGCCAGTCTTGATGTGGAACAGCTGTTGGCGCAGCAGCGTCAGGATTTGCTGGCACAACGTGATCGGGCAGTTAGTGAAGCTGTCGAGGCGGAGCGTGCGCTGTGGCAATCAAGAGAACAGGAGCAGCGGCAGCAGGAACAAGAGCAACAGCAGCAATCGCTGCCACAACTTAACTCAGAATCTGTGATGGTCAATGTGTCCATATTGAAGGACATGCTGGAGGATAAGGAGCGCCAGCTGGATATGCTGCGCGAACAGAATCGTCTACTCACACAGGAGAGCTATAAACTGAAGACACGTTTCGATTTGCTCACCAATGAGGATGGCAATAGTTGGCTCAAGGAGAAAATTGACTTCTTGAGTCGTGATAATAGTCGCTTAACCGAGGAACTCAGCCAGGAGAAGAAAAAGCGACTCGATATGGAGAATAGTGTGGCCGAACTGAAAACGTAAGTTTACCAACCGCGAAGTTAACTAAAATTAATATAAATTCTTATCAATTTTACAGTTCCACCATTGACATGAGCGGCACCCTAACGCGCTCCAAATCAAGCAGTATCTCATCAAGCCATCGTTACATCACGCTCGAAGGCTGCGGCAAGGGTGATTTGGTATTTGTTGTGTGGAGCATGCGGCATGGCCAGTATATGGTAGTACAGGATTCGCTTACACTGTACTTTGTGCATGCAGACAGTCTGGCTGCACTGCAGCTGGCGCCTCCTTCATTGTCAACATCGACGCTACCGCCTCTACAGCATGCTGGTGGCGATGCACAAATTGCTCTTCCTGAGCACAATCAAATACCATTACCCTACTATGCCATCGGACGCATTGTCGACAAGGAGTACTGCCAAGCGCGTAAGGTAAGTATTGTACTTGACTTTGTACTTTGTATTGACAACAATTTAACCGATTTTCTCTTTGCAGGATGAGAATCGCTATCGTGTTAGCAAGGGCGCTAAATTCTATCGCATCAAACTGGCGCCATTGTCCTCACGAAATTCGCTGCGTCGCGAGCGTTTGGAATGTAAGTGAGTGTGAGAGAACAGCTAACAAAAGAAAAGTCACGAGCTGAACTAACTGAAACTAAGAAATGATTAACAATGCTGTTTGTAACAAAGTTTGTACCCTAAAAGATTATTACAAACATGCAGCAAGTTTATTTTATTTCATTTAATAATTGTCTGTTTATCTGTCTGCAAATGCTATATACCAGTCTTTATAAAAGAGTTCCTAATAACTCAAGCTTCAGTGTTCGCTAAATATTGACTTTCAGCTGTTAATTTAGAGAACAATACGATCTAGATTATAATCTTAACAATGCTTTTAATAAACTATTCCCCTTTCTCTCTCGATCTTTAGCAGCAAGCTCAACCGGCGCTATTAGCCGCTCACAATTGGCGACAGTGTTGCGAGATGTCATTGATGTTCCTGGCTCTAGTTTGTCTGGCATCAGCAGCAGCAGCAGCGTTTATCAAAGCTTAAAGGAGCGCACGGTGAGCATAAGCAGTGTCAACGAGGAGGAGGATGAATCGGCCTCGTTGCTAAGCGAACATTGTCGCTATGTTAGCGTTAGTGAGGAAGATGAATTGCTGGCAATTGCTGCCAGTGGCAGTGAGACAATCGTAGCCGTAACAGCAATAGCACCATCAATGACAACATCAGCCCCAACCACAACAACAACAATGGCGGCAACTCAAGCACAGTCTGTGATAACAGAGCAGCCAACGGCATCAAGAAAACTCAAGTTGGATCTACTGTTGGCCTCTGCTGATATAATAACACAACCATTAACACAACAACAACAAGAACAAGATGAAATTTTGAAAGAAAAAGCACAGTCGGAGCCTGAGGCAGAAACCACAACAACAACAACAACGATTACCATTAATGAACCCATAAATCCTGTTTCGGATGCAAATCATCCAATCGAACTGGCCGACGAGCCAGTTAACATCTTTGTGTCCACCACAACAGCATCGGCAGACACAGCAGCTGATTCAGCTACTAGTACTATAGATGATGTTGTTGTTGTTGAGCCGACCTTAAGCACAGCGACAACTTTACCAATGTCCTTTGGTGCGGCAACCACAAATGAAGACTCCGATGAATATCGCTCCCTGGAGGGCAAGGAGGAGGTCGATTTTCCCATTTCCGAATAGTGTACGAGAACTACTAAAAGTTTTTTTTATAAATATATATATATATATATACATATAGAACTACGTATATAGTATATGTATGTGCTGGGTCGGTATGCGACAAGCATATATCGGCAAACGGACATCGCGATGTGTTTATTTAGGCTATAACTCTTACTATTTATATAGGATATCCCCTTCTTAACAAGTAAGCCACAAGCAGAGCCGACGGCAAACTTACACACACACATATACACAACACACACTCACATAGCACATGAAGAAGAAAGTTATATACTTAAATAATTTAATATTTACAAATCCAGTAAATGCGAAATGAAACTAACGGCTAATGTTCTAATGTAGTTGTCTTTAGTCCCTACAACTATATAAAGTATAATCTTATATCAGATCTGCAAATCAGTTCGATTAAAGTCCAACACAGCCCACGCACACACACAAACACCTACAAAAAAAAAACAAAAATTTTTATTTGAAATAAAAATTAACACAACAAATAATAATACAAAATAATCAAAATAGCTATTTAGATTTTGTTAAAGTCTTCTTTTAAACGTTTTAGTGCCAACAAATTGTTTGCTATTCACATTAATTTTCTAGCAACTAATTGATATAGAATTATATATACACATACACAAATTACAAACATATATACATATATATATATATATTTTTTATAGGAATTTTCACACAACTCACAAACAACAAACACACACAAAAACAATTGTCTTACAACCCACACCCACACACACACACACACCCCACCCATTAAAATATCTAACAAATATCTAAGAAACTTCTTTTTATGTGTTACGGAGGCGTAGCCCCGCCCATTTAAACACCTATGCTCAGCTCTCACTATAATTTAAGCGTTTTGATTTGATGTGTATACATTAAAACGATTTATATTTGTTGTCTATCACACATAACTACACAAGATCGGAGGACAGAGGAAGGACACAACAAAAACACAATCATGAAAAGTATTTCGTGGTAAAATTGATAATATTGCTTAAATTTAAACAAAGCGCAACTGTAAATAGACAAGTAAACAAAACAAAAAATACAAAAAAACTACATTTTACTTTTAAAAACAATTTAAATTTAAAACAAAGGAGAAATTAAATAAATGAAGGTGTAACAAAAAACAAATTTGTCAAGCATATAACAGAACGTGTAAAAGCAAAAATCAAATAAATGAAACAAATTGTAAAAAAACAATCTTTATGTTGTGAATTTTTTGGAAATATTCTTTTTTAATTGTTTATCTAAGCTTTTGGAGAAGATCAGAGCTGTATTCGAAGTAACCAAACGGTAAAGTGTAATCCATAAAAATAATTGCACAAAACTTTTACAATATACAAAAATAATTTATTTGCTTTAATATATGTATATAAATATATAATCTTAAATAGTTTCATATAAGTATTATAGTTAGTATTTGCATATTTTAGGCTTAAGTTTCGTGGAAATTATCTCATGACATATACGTTTCAAATAGTATGACCAAATGTAATCAACAATTTGCATAGTAATTATTTGTTTATTGCTCTTGGACATGCCTCATAGTTAGTTATTATTAATTGCACATTTTTTCAAAACCAAAGCTAATTGGCAATCTCCTTCCTGGCGTGGAATACTTGTGTGTGCCACAAATTCATAATTTTACAGTTGCATGCATATAGACAAGATACTCGTACATATATATATATATATATATATAAAATATTCAAGTCAATGCTACATCAGTCTCCGTTATAGAAATAAAGTCGGTTAATATGGTTTATCTATCAACTAATTAGACTACAAATTTTAAGAGCTCATGTTCGTATATTTCTTTTTCTTTCCTAATACCCCAGCAGTTGAATCTTAATGAGTTTAGTGTTTTTTTTTTTTATTATTCATTTTGGATAAAATCACGCCAAGATAATTAACTGGGTTTTATGTATAAAGTATGTACACGATAGAGGTTATCTTACGGCTTGGATTAGCAACATATTTCAATTCTTGTTCATTGCAAGGGCATTGAAGCTACTTTTTAGTTTCAATCTTGTTCATAATTAGTAGAGCTTGTATGCTAACAAGCACTTCCCTCATACTGCTACTACCACACAGATCATGCATTAACTGAATCTTTGTGCACGACTAGTGAAAGGCTCTGTGGCTGCTGCTGCTGCTGCTGCATCCAACGCTTGGCTGGCTACATGGCTACACGACTTTGTTTGCAGCGGGGGCTCTTTTGAAAATAATTAAGCGTTAAATATGCTCCAGTTTTTAATTGCCAACAGCGTTACTACTAATAATCCAAGCCACACCAAACCAAACCAAACCAGACCACAGCACAGCGCTCACAATATGCCACACTTTTTGAGCACAATTTTACGCTTTCGCGCTGCACTGGAGCCGCTGCCCTTTTTGGCCGGACGCAGGACAATGGTGCCGCTGCTGGACTTGGTAAAGGTCGGACTGAAGGCACTGATTGTGGGCGTGCTGTTGTAGGGCGGATGCGTTGAATGCTGCTGATTATGGTCTGATGATGCCGTCTGATCGTAGCTTTGTGTCATCAGCTGATGGCATTTGGTGGCCAGATAGCGAAAAACGGATGCCACATTGATGTCCTCCTTGACGGAGGTGCGTATGAGACGGCAGTTGAGCATTTTAGCAAGCGTTTCCACCTCATCCGCACTGACCACCGCCTGCTCGATGAGATCGATCTTATTCTGGACTATTACTGTGGGTATTTCATTGCATTCGTTCTCCACCTTGCGCTTCCATTCCTTAATGGCATCGAACGAGGCGCGATCTGTGGTGGAGAAGACCAGCACCGAGGCCTGTGCGCCTCGATAATATGCCTTGGTGATGCAATCGAACTCCTCCTGACCGGCTGTGTCCCAGAGCATAATGCGCACATCCTCGCCATCGATTTCGATTTGACGCTCCAGAAAATCAACGCCAATCGTTTTCTTATAGTCCTTCGTAAAGATGCCCTTGCAATAGCGCTGGATCATTGATGACTTGCCAACGCCTCCATTGCCAACAATCACCTGCAAAAGTTGTGTAAAACTTGATTAATCTTAATCCATAGGTGGCAGCATTAAAGCAACATTGTAGAAGATTTCCTTCGAATTTCTCATTAATTGGCGCATAAAAAGAAACCTGTTATAAACGATCTTTGATTGTAGCTGGTTCTAGTCGAGGTTATTATTTAACGCTTATCCATCGCAACGATTCGACTCGAACTCATTCATGGTTTGGATGCTTGTGTGAGAGGAGGAATGGGCAATTCTTACTTACCACCTTAATGGCCAGCTCGATATCGTCCTCACGCATGCTACTGTAATTGTATTGGGACTGTAGAGCAGCTGCAGCAGCGCCGCCCGTTGCCGTTGCCGTTTGGATTAACAGACGCATCGGCGGCCCACACGATCCGGTTTCGGGGCAGTTATTAAGGCACGCAATCAAACTACACTCCCAAATGCAAACAGATATTTATTTGGCAATTTCCAGTGTTTGAATGGCAATTTTCACTTTTCTTTTTATCTTGTAAGTTTTCCACACGCACGCGTTTTTTTTTTTTGCGTTATGTCAAAGCGAGTGTAATTCACTTTCTATGCATTGATTTCACCAAAAAATTCCAAATACAGTTGGGGGAAACTGGAATTATAGAAAAGATAGAAACACACACACACATAGATTGTAAAACGCATTAGCAACAAAAAGAGTTTTTCTTTCATTTTCATAGCAACCGGTTTTTTTATCATAATTTTTTTTCTTTTTTTTTGTATCTTGCTTTCCTGTTTTGGGTTTGGGGCGGGCGATGACTGCTGTGGCTTCTAAAAATACGCAACGCGAGCCGGTTACATTTTTCAACAACAGGTGCCGCAGAGACACCTATCGGGCTCACGCATCGCTTGTTGCACAGTGGTTGTAAATTGGTGGCAAGATCAGAGGTGAGATCTAAGGTCTCGCTCTCCTTCTTTTTCACACATACATATGTACGTATGTATGTTTTGTAGGAAATTAGCGCGTGCTTATGAATTCTTTAGAAATGCTTTGAAATTAACTGGTTGCTTCCACTTTATCTTATTTTGGTTACAATGGATATGTAAAAATAGTATCATTTGTTGCCTTTTGCTGGCAAGCATTGTTTTCCATATTAATGTTAATAGCTAGCATTTTTAATTAGTTCGCTAACGCCATTTCGAACTCATAAAGAAATAAATACATACATCGTTTTTTCTGGTTAAATAATATTTAGCTTTCTACTCATTTCGTCGCTTTGTCATATGTAGATCTTTATTTCCAGGTTATGCATCAGCATAAAATCTTCTCATAATATCTAATATCAATTTTGTTGTTCCAAATTTTACATTTGCATTTTTGTATAATTCATAGCTTGGGCTTTGTTTAGGTGCTGCCCACTGTGCAACATTTGACCGCGCGCTCTTTCGTTGCCTTTCGCTCGTTCTAATTATGTTGTGACTATTTAGCTTTTAGGGCATATTCTTCCCCACACACAAACAGCACAAACTAACTCTTCTGTCGCTACAAACTTAAGATTTTTGCCCCGGGCTATTAGTGTTGTGTTGTGTGCCGCATTTTTTGTCTATTGTTATGTTAATTAAGGCCATCGCAGTTATAGATTTAACTAGTTCAATAAGCATAAACATACACACAGACACACACATACATACATACGTGTCTATTTGTGGGCCACCAAGAACAACAACAACAACAGCAATAAAGCTGTGTCAACGAAGCTTGACATAAAATCCAAGTGGATTGCGTGTTTGCATGTGTGTTACAGTGTGCCCGTGTGGGACGAAGAGAATAAAAACTGCACGCAGCCGCCGTTGTCGCTTACTGCGGCGCCCAGCCTACCTGTCTTAACAGTAAATCGTGTTTGTGTGTATATGTGAGTCTGTACAAATTACAAATAATACCCATCATTGCAGCTCTCCGCTCAATTTCTTATGTCTGGGCTAAATTGTATAGAATGTGCAATTATTTTGAAATTTGCTCAGAAACTAATAGATATGTTGTTGAGCTCGACTGCCGTTTCTTAGGCCACTTCCTTCTTAATACATTGTGGCTGTGGTTGGTTCTCTTTTGTGGAATGTGGATTCTAACTTGACCATTTAAGTACACACAAGGAGCAATGTTACTGTGTGAATACAGCACACAATACCACCACCACCAACAACAACCACACCAGCTACTGCAACTGGCTAGCAAAGCGCAACCGATTTTCCAGCCATATGTGCTAGTGTGTGTGTGTTTGTTTGTAGAAAATTATGCAAATGCAAGAGCTTCGTTATTGCTGTTGTTGTTTTATGTTGCTCTCGTGTGGTGCGCTACTTAAATCAATTATGAGCGCAAATTCCTCATTATTTAAATTAACTTTAAATACTCCATTCGCGCACTAACGGTTTTTTTCTGCTCAGTGGTGGCGACAAAAGTTTTTGTTCTTGTTGCTGCTGTTGTTGTTACTGTTCCATATTATGTTTTATAACCATTTTTCACACACATAAAAAACTGACAGCGACGCATTGTGTTTGTTGGTGAGAAGTTAAGGAAGATGTTTTTATGTATGCGTTTCTAAGTAGAAATAAGCATTAAACAACATATGGCGAATGCGAAAACGCGAAGCTGTAAAAAATCGACTCATAAGCCATCAGCAGCCAGCTTAGAGCCACTCTTTGAGTTAGAAATAGCGACAACGCGTGCGAATCGCATTAATTATTGTTAGCGTTAGTCGCTGCTGTTGCCTCTGCTTTGACTGCTGCTGTTGCTGCTGTCTGTTTGTCTTTGGGCTTTGAACCGTAGTGAAAGTCTCTTCTTCTACACGCACACCCAAAGCGGCACAGCGGATAATTAACCGAAAACGTACCACACGAATCACGCAGATTAAACGAGCGCAACAGAAGAAGTCGTAAAACACACCTGTTGCTTAGCGCGTTTCAACACGAACTAAATGCTTGAAACTTGGCTTACAACAACTTGGCTAACCATGGCACAACGCTAACCGAAGAGATAGAAGAAGAATGCGAAGCGCGAGATGTTGTAGCACAGCCAAACGTTGTTGATTCAACTTGGCGGCTGACATTCATATAATAGCTAGTCGAGCTTCGATTTACTTTATTAATTTTGTCAAATAAAAATATCCAAATAATTGCTATAAATTCGAATTATTAACGTTTTCAACAATCGATAACCGTGTTTGCACTCGTTTTGCAGCACTGCTTCTGCTTGAACATGTGATTGGCATCTTGAATCAGCTGGCTTGCAGCAATCGATAGATTGTGGCGGTCGTTCGACACACCCTCACTGTTTACTTATTGTGGAATCTATTTGATTACTTCAATTCTTGTTTGGCGGGCGAGAGATTTATAGCCATTTAAAACTAATTTGATTTGACAACCAGTTGTATAACTGGAGCTAACGTTTTTAACAACTCATAAGCTTGTCTGCATGCAAATAGCAACGCATGCGCTCACTGCGCAGGACGAAGGACGTTCTCGTTCTCGTGGGTGCGTTCGGGTTTGTGCCATTGTCTAAAACGGGCGAGGAGCATTGGACAACGTTTTAGTTCTCAACGTTATTTTGCAGCGTTTTGGTGTGTTTTCGTCTCCATTCGGTTAGTTGACTTAATATTATTTTGTTGCAATTTCCACGCACACCAACTCAACGTGTCGTGTATATTTGTGTGTGTGTGTGTGTTAGCCTCTGTGTGTGTGTGTGTGTGTGTATAGAAACAACAGCAGTAAACTGAAAAGTGAAAAAAAAACTACATTGAGAAACCATAGGAAAGTAAAATGTGAATGTTTATGCTAAAGTAAATTCCAGCATGCTATCAGCCAACCATTTTAGGGGTGACTCTGCCCAGTTCTACCCCTGCCCCTTCACCAGTCTCTTCTACATGTGGTGGTAGTTGTTGTCCTCTTCGTCCGCACAGTGCCTCCACAACACTTCTGACAGTCGCATGCAAAAAAAAAAAAAAAAAACCCGAAAACTCGAAAATATAGAAACTGCCCCGCTTTTTGGCCTTGCCTTTTGCAAATGCGAAGCGGCTATAAACTCAAACGAAGTCTGTGGGCGGAAAAATCAATATTGATAGTAAACTTCGCGGCCTGATGGGCCGTACCAAGAACAAGTATTTATCAATACTGAGGAGATAGCGCTGCAAGTAACCAAAGCGCCGTCAGGTGGTCACAAAATACCGTTAGTCGCTGGTACAGCGTCCATTTTAAAGTGGAACGCATTGCAATTAATATGTTTTTTATATTAATTTAAATAAAATGACCTTTGTTTAATTTCTAATTTCATCCATGCAGCAAAAGCCACCAATTAAAAATGTCAAACGTGCATTAAACTTGAGTTTCTAAAGTTAAACATTGATAGAAAATCGTAAAAACAAGTGTGTAAGATCATTTAGAAAAGTTGAATCCAAACAAAAAAAAAACAAGATGAAAACACGTCTTGTCTCGCTGACATATCGCGGCAGTGCATCCGTTGATCCACGCTATTCAGCTTCCATGCTGCCATGGACCATCAACGATATACGTTCCACAGAGAGCTATACGAAGGTAAGTAAATATCGTTAGTCATATTCTCAGTAATTGCAAAAAACAAAGAAATGTATAAAAATAATACTTAATTATTTGCATCTTTTATCTTATTGGTTTCAATCTCAATTTAGCTACAACTTGAGGTCTTAATGAAATCATCGACCATTACACACGACACATGCTTCACTTGCTCACTGGACAATAGCGTTAGGTTATTTAGACTATAATTATGTTGTCATCCCAACTGTCAAGCGGCTGTCAGCGTGCTTTGCACTTATTACGGCTCAATAAATCAATTAAACCGAGCGTCGGGCAAGAGCAATAGGCGAACACAAAGCGAATGCAATTTATTAATCATTTTACGCTCCATCAACGGCTATTATACTGATTAGTAACTGTTTTGGCAAACGTTTTGCGGATTTGCCTAAAATTAGATTCACTTTTGTCAGGTGAGAGGGAGAAAGTGTAAAAACGAAAATCATAGAGGAACTCACAGCTAATTAGAAGTATGGCATTGTCGGGCCCTAACACACAGACAAACACACACAGACAGTTTAATAAGTATGTTTGTATAGGTGACATTTACGAGGCTTACTTTGAAGGTTCTGAAAGCTATGTGTTAACAACTTTATGCCAGGAAATCTATCCAAAGAAGTATATTTAAACTTAGTGATCAACACTCGATTGTTTATTACAACACACACACACACACACACGGGCAATGTTTAGCGCATTACGCATACAACATGTTGAACATTTCCATCGATATACCAAAAAAAAACTTTCAATGTCAGCCATGTCCCATGGCTAATATTATCTGAAGCTTGAAATTAATTTTAGCAAAGCTTGCAATTAGGCGACCCAACACTGTCTGCGTGTGTGTGTGTGTGTGTGTGGGAGTTGAGGTAAATTGGGAATTGTATTTGAATTAAATTTTGGCTTGCGTAGGTAATTTATATGTATTTTCTATTTAGCTCTTGCTTTTTGGTGTCCTTTCTGCTTGCCGCATTCTGTGGCATATTAAAATGAATCCTTTCTACGTGCTAGGCCAAAACGTATTTAGTATTGTGTTCTTGGCCTTGCACTGAAAGGGATATAAAAGACAGAATGTTCAGAAAAGCTTTTGAGCAAAAAAAATGCTTGATCCTGGGTTCTATGTGGCAAGCTCTATGAGATTTTTTATATATATTTGCGTTCCCAAAAGAACATTTCCACATTTATCCAGCTTAAGTATAAACAGAATCTAAGTCTTTTTGTTATCTTTTCAAATTACACACAAATATTTCCTTAATAACTATTAACTTTGACTTAATTTTTGTATGAACATTTTTTCTATCTCCTGCTGTGTTGTGTTTTCATTATTGTTGTTTCAGTTTGTTGAGGCAGCCTAGAAAATAATTTAATGCATATTTTAGTGCATAAATATTTGCTTAAGCCTGCACTTTAGTTTGTACTTCAGTAAATTGACACAAAACAAACAACAAACACCAGAGAGAGAAAGAGAGAGGTGAAGAGAGAGAAAGATGAAAGCTCTTTGTTGGTAAACGGTTGTGGCCGCTTATTGCTTTATTATGTTAAATAGCGCATGGAAATGATGGCAAGTTATGTATCTTTTAGCTGCCGCTTAAGTGCGAAGCGTGCCACACCCACTCAACACAACTGCCACATGCGGCTACAACAAAGTTCTGTGTCAACTTAACGTAACGCTTCAATGGCCGAGTAAACAAACAAACCAAAACGAATACATTCTATACATATAAATATTTGCTTTGCATATTGGTTAGCAATTAGTGATTGCAACTGATAGCAATGTTGGCTATAATAAGTATTTTGTTAACTAAACTTTACTACAAAAGTGAGATAGAATAATAAGGCTTATAGGAAAAGTAAATTTAAACTTGGCTAATAGTATCTGCCCCTAAAACGGGAGCAATAACAACATTAATTTTCCTTCAAATAAAACCTTTTACACTAACGACTTTGTTACTGTAAAACCTTTCACAACCCGCCCGCCTCTCTCTCTCTCTCTCGCTCTCTCTCTTTCTCTGTGTGTTTCCAGCAACAGCTTTGTTGCGTGCCTTTCATTGACGTCACAATGGCAGTCAGGAAGTTGATTTTAGCTGGCAGAAGAAGACGAAAAATCAATAGAAAAGAAATTCTCACTTTTTGTGAATTTTTTTTTTTCGTTTTGGCGGCTGCTTGCTTTTGGTCGGGAGCATTCCCTCTGCTAATCCGCTTCTGGTCGTGCACAGTCGAGCACTTAAGCCGCACACCCACACACACACACACACACAGAGCCTACCTCCCCTTTGTAAATGGCTTCACACTTTTTTGCTTTTGTTGGGATTTTGAGGACACTCGCTGGGTTCACGCGGCGTATACGTTACGTGCGCCTTTAAATGCTCGTGCATGATGTCACCCACTCAATTCCATTTGGCTGACGTTTTACATTTGATCCTGCACAGTTGTGCAGTCCTTTTGCATGCTACTTACATACATTTCTTGCATAATGTACAAAATATAGTCGAACTGCCGCGCTCGCGTCTCGTGTATCACTTG
This sequence comes from Scaptomyza caliginosa, assembly GCA_035044725.1. Lineage (NCBI taxonomy): Eukaryota > Metazoa > Arthropoda > Insecta > Diptera > Drosophilidae > Scaptomyza > Scaptomyza caliginosa. The sequence goes on along the minus strand of JAWNNR010000010.1, from coordinate 201,003 downwards.
ACATGTTTAGACGCGTCTGTCTGTCATTGTATGCCCCACATTGAAAAGGCTTTTGTCAAGCAAAAGTTGTACAACCGTTTGGGCTTTACTCAAGCTTAAATCGTTCGACATTATCTATTTAAATTTATCAACTTGTTACGAGTTTGTAATAATCGATTTCATGTTTTGTACTTAGCATTTGCATTTGATTGAATGTTTAAGACAAGATTTATTATAGGCTTGCCCTCGAACCAAGTTGATTTCTCTCTTTCAGAAATTGCTATGTACAAATTACAACTGTGTTGTACACACACACACACAACACACACACACTCATAGCTTAAATAGCCCTAGAATTGCAGTTGGCGCCACGTGTAACTAGGCCCAATTGCCATTGCTGTCCATTGCTAAAAGTGCTTGTTATTTGAACGAGAGATGGACGCGTGATAGCTTTTACAATACTTTCTTACTGTGTACTTGCTTAGTATTAACAACTAAGTAGATAGACTTATGAGCTCTTTTTTTTTAAATACTTTTTCCATAACAAATTGTTCAACACTTGAACGCTTTGTGTCATCTCTAATTGGAATCACGACGCGTTGGGCCGTCAACATCGCGTGTTATTGCTCACTGATTTATACATTTTAACTGTTTCTTCATTACTTTTTTCCATGTGTCAGCTGACGTTTGCCGTTGCTCGTTGCTCTTGTTGTTGTTGTTGTTGTTAACGTTGCACAATAAATTGTCTAGAAATGCTCATTAGATTGCTGTTATTTTTGCTCTACGGCTATTTGTTTGCTGCCTCCAATAGCTGGTCGGTTGTTGCCGTTGTCGTCAGCGTTTTAGCCATATAATTAACATTTAAGTGCTTCTACCGCTGTTAAAGTCTTAATAACGTGTCGTACTTGCAGTGAAATGGGACCAAAAAGGTCACAGAGTCTGCTTGTTCTGAGCTTGCCATTACCATAAATAACACAGGATGTCTAATCTGTGATTACACTAATTTGCAGCTAACTAAGTACGCAGATAGTATAAAGTATCTTTTTGTTTGTTTTTGATTGTTGTTTTGCTTCTTCTAACAAGCAAATGCATCTTAGATGAAATGTTTCGCTTGCCAAACACGTTTTTCCTCATCGTTTCAATCAAATACTTTTTCTTGTCGCTTAATGAATATCTCAATTCGCTTTTATGCGCCTTTATTGCATTACAAGCCAACCAAGTTTCGCAATTCTAGAATTCCCGGTAGCAGCATAATTGAATTTTGTCCTGTCAATGTCAAGGCAAACACAAACCAATGCCAATCGACAACAATTCAATTCACTTTACCCAAACGCCAACATCAAGTGGCAATTGTAAATTAATTAAAAATCAACCTGACGTGCCCAAATATTAGCCAACCGCTTGATGCTTTGCCAAAAAGAGCTTGAGCTCCAAAATCGAGCATATTTCCCTAATGATTTTAGTGCCTGCCAAGTCAGCCTCATTAGGCGCTTATTGCTTTCTCTTTTTCGCTTTCTCTGTCTGTCTCTCTCCCCTGAAATATATCCTTGTTGGTAACCAAGGGCCAAACTATCCGCAGTTTTAATATAATTTTCGTTGGAATTTTTGCTTTTGCTTTTTCTTGCCTCTGTACCCTTTGGAGTGAATTCCATTTAAACGTTTCGTTATGAAATTTATGCTCTTGTTTTTCTTGTTTGTGTGCAGCAATCAGTAAAATTAAATTACTTTTGCTATGGGAAACTTTTAATTAAATAAAGTTTTTGTTATTTTAAAATGATTTTCCCATCAAAACCTTTTCATATTGCGCTTTTTTACTTGAATATTCAAGCTGATAGCTCTTCAATTCTAGCTTAACTAACTGAACGTCAATTTCATTTGCTTCCGTTTTGTTTTGTGTACAAAAATAACACAAAAAAAAAACAACATCTTTGATGGAAAAATATCCGACTAACCGTAAGCAACAAAATGGGGTCGACCTGCCACACCCAGCACCCAGCACACAACACACCTAGCCTACAAACTCAAATACATATACAAAGCTAGCCTTATAAAAACTGTGCAGTTGAAAGGGGGCCAAGAACGGCAAAACGAAACGGCAAACGGCAAACGGTGTGCACATGTTGGCTGATGGTTGGTGATAGTGATGAGGACACCGGAAATGGAGCAGCCGCCATGTTTGTTATGTTGTCAAGCTATTCCCCAGCCAGCCTTTTCTGCCTGTCTGTCTATCTATTCATTCATCTAACTGTCTTTCCGCCCGTTCTCCCCGTTCGTTCTCTCTGTCTAAGCGCAGCGCTTTTGTACTTGTGCATGCAAGTAAACAGATTAAAAGAATTTTAATACTGTTAATCTGCTTGGTCTAGTGGAAACGTGGCATGCAACAAGCCCATGCCATGAGCCATGATTATTATAGACCAGTGAATATACGACTGTTTAATTACTGAGTTACATTTGTGTTTGTTCTTACTTAAACATATGAATTAATGTTTAACCCTTATATTCTACAGCTTTCTGTTGGCATCGAGCATGGCATTCTGGAGTCATACAATTCGGACTTTGAGCTGCAATTTAGTCATCCATTGAAGCATATCGTGGGCATGTGCCGCATCATACACAAACCGCAGGCCAAGAGCATTGGCAATGGTTTCATGCAACTAAAATCAAATGTCGCTTTGGCCACAACTGTTTCCTCAACTTCCAACACTGGCTATACAGCGACAGCGGGTGCTGCCAGCCATTCATTGAACACAAATGGCTCGCGTCAAGCTCTAACCACATCCACATCCTATGGTTCGCTTTCGTCCAGTGCTGCGGCTGCCTATCAGCTGCAGCAGCAACAACAACAACAGCAGCAGCAGCAGCAGGCTGCAGCCGATGCCGAACAGCCGCAAAATTTTATGGAATTCCAAGGACCCATCACGGGTCTCGTCTATTTATTGAAAGATCCCAAGGATCCGTTGCTGCACATTTATCTATTCGAATGCGACACTGTCGAAGAGGTAAGTTTGAAATGCTTTTACTTTTGTTTTAGTATCCGCTTCAACAAAATTGCTACAAAGTTTTTAATTGACTAAACTTATTTATGCTTGGCTCATTTATATTTTAAGAAAATACTTTCTCTTGGTTCTTCTTAAAAGCATGAAATTTAATGAGCGCACAGTTGCAGAAAGTGAGGCCACTTAAAAACATGTTCGGAGGTAAACAAAAATAATTGCTTCTGGGCTTCCCAGCTGGTTAGCATCTCGCTAACAACAGCTATTAGGCAGCAAGGGTAAAACGAAAAGCGAAAACCATTAGAAAAGCGACTAAACAACAGGCCAGGCAGACAGTTAATAGCTGCTGTGGCAGCTGTGGTCTTTATGCTTGTGATAAGCTAACAAAAAAAAACAAAACGGTGGCGTATGCGTAATGTCGCATGCAATTTTGATTTGAGTGGCAACAAACAATTCACGTTTATTGCTTGTCCTTGCCATCACACTGTTATCCCTTGACTGTTGATGACGCACAGCAAACGTAGCTGCCATTTGCATGGAACCCAAGCACAACAACATCATTGTTGGCATCAACATAGCTGCTGCAAATACGTTTTTATTGTGTGTGGCAAAACCTTGGGCAAATGTCGTTTACCGTTGACATAGTCGAGATACATATTTGCAACGCTCGCTTAACTTTTAATGGCATTTAAGTGGATTCTGCGTGGGTTTCACAATGCTTTTGCAAATGAAGAAAATGCTAATCATAGCCTTTGGTTTGTCGATACAAATCAAATTAATTCAATTTCAAATCAAATTTTCACTAATCATGTACAATGCACAATTATGATCAAATCATGGAAATGGAAATGGATAATTTTAGCAAGGCTTTGTTTCTAGCACAAATGGAAATTTGCACATGTTTGAGTACAGCCAACACGGACATTGTTGTCCTTGGCCCGTTTGCCTGCCACACACACACACACACACACACACACGCGAACACAATCACAATTGATTGAAAGCATTAGAGCCTTTGTTAGGTTTTGTTTTGCATTCTTCACTTCATTACGGGCAACAAAATTAAATTTGTTGCACCAGGCAAAAGCACTTAAAATGTTGCTTAAACTAAACTTGTTCCTTTGCTCTAAACATGCAAACTTTATTATTTGAAGAAATTTGTTAAAGCATCTATAGTGAAGAACAAATATCTTTTAACAAGCATCGTTTCGATAAGTACATGTTTTAGATAAGTAATAACTGCTATTAAGTTCAAGGCCTTGGAAGGTGAACAGTTCGAAAGTACTTTGAGTGCAAAGAACAAACTCAACCTGCTCAACTAGCTTAAGTTGCTTTACTCTCTCTCTCTCTCTCTCTCGTTCTCTCTCTCGCTTTGATTGTAATATTCCCTAATTTATGCTAAGTTTTTGCTCATTGACATTGTAATCAGATCACACATACGCAGCGTTGCCTGTTCGCACTTTGACACCCCCCCCCCCCCCTCGCTCTCTAACGTTTGAACTTTACTCTCTTTTTTTTCCACACTCTCACTTCCCTTCGCTCTTAACACTGCTTCAATGTGATGTTTTTCGCATGCGCAAGTTGTATTATTATTAATAATATTGTTTTGTCTCGTCGTCGTTGTTGTTTGTGTGTGCTTCGCTCTCGCCGTGTGTGTGCATGTGTTTGTGCCCAGTGGGTCGGGCGATCAGTGAATGGGATCCGTTGTCGCTTTTGCTTGCCAGTTGTCTGACGGCAATTGAATCGCGTGCGCGCTTTTAGCTGTAGGCAGCGTCAGCTAGCAGCAGAAACAAACAAAAACTAAATCAAAACAAAAATCAAATCCGTTAGCCAAATGTAATAAGAATCAAATAAGCATATGTTTAGATCAAATGCAAACTAAAAACTATAATAAACGTGCGTAGTTTTGTGGAAATTTACAAGATCTGAACTTGTTAACAAATATATTAAAAAGAAAGAAAAAGCCAAAAGTCAAAACAAAGTTTCCCCAAATGTTTAAATATATATAAATGTATTTACATATATCATTTATGTAGATATATATATATATATATGTTCCTTGGTTGCGTCAGTTGGTTATGCTTTTATGTGTGTTTTGTCAAAGCGTTTTTATTATACATTTTTCAATTGAAATGCCTTCAAAGTCAAGAACGATCAAATCAATTGAAAGATGTTTGAAAAAATAATTGTGAAAAGATAAAAACCGGTAAACAAATATTAACATAAATATAACTATACGCTTGATGATCGCTTCGATTGCTTAGATAAACACTGGTTATATAAAAGCCACTAAAAGCATTCGATTTGGTATTTGCATTTGGCCCAATTACAATGGGCAGTGCAAACAATTTGCGATTCTCAAACGTTTAGCAACAAATGCAATTAACGTGTAAAATAAATCAAATAGCCAAAGACGAAGCATTTCTCGCTCTCTTTCTCTTTGTATAAAAACAACAAAAAAAAAACAGAATACAGTCAATACACATGGCTTATTGTTTAACGATTAATGTTGTTGTTTTTTTGTATTCGTCATTAATTTTAAAGCGACTCTAGGGATTAGCTTTGAATACTACGTATCGTATATTTTTATCGCACAACTTTAACCACAATAAAGTGTTTTGAACCCACAAACCTTAACTACAAAACGCAGATGCAACAACTTTGAAACTGTGAAATTCTTGAAATGCGTGAATAATCAAATTTTATGGCTGCTGGCACCCCCATAAGAAAGCCGGTTAATAACCTACTGTTTAACAATATGTTTTCTTAAATAATAATTGGAAAACAAAATGACAAACAACAGTAAAATTTTGTGATTATGTGCAAGAAACTAAGAAAAACAAATATATTGTCATATATATTGAAAAGTAAAAATAACAGTAAGTTATATAACAATAGGCAACAGTAAAAATAAAGTACAACAATGTTTACGGTACCATTTCATCGGGACACAATCCTGACCGCCTCCGTCAGTGATGCATCTGTGCTAAATAAAAGCCAAGCTGTATGTTGAAGTTTTTATTTTTATATTAAGCTTTTGCTATGATTTGATTTGATTGCTTTTATTTCTGTTTGTTTACTTTGTTTACTTTGCATGTCGGTTTCTTGTTCTTTTTTTAACTTATGTAACCAGCTCTGATTATGCGGATTGTTTGTTTAAGCAAAGCTAAAAATGCTCATTTGTAAATACACATTTGTAAGCAGTTTTAGTATTAAACTTGATTTTTTGCAAGCTTCTAAGTTTCATTTACAATTTTAATTAAGTTTTTTAATACCTTTGCTTCCGGTCTCTCTCTCTCTCTCTCTGTCGCTCGATTTTCCATGCAAATAGCCAGGCCCATAAGTTGATTATCATATAAAGAGCTTTTATTTAATTTATTCCCTTCCACAACAACTAAAAGATTTTCGCGCGTGTGCCAGAAAATGATGCGTCAGCTAGAGGAAAATTCTTTTCTGTTGTTTTTTTTTTCCGATTTGTTGACTCGGCCCACTTGACTTTGACCGTTTTTGTTTGCCTGAAGGAGCGCAACCATTAGGTAAACATTTGTGCCTCTTTTTTTTGCAACCCCGTAAAAGTTTCGAAAACACTTGAAAATATTGTTTGTTTGGTTGGTGGGTCAACTTGTAGGTCGTTTAATGCGGCTAACAAAATGTGAAAAAAAGCAAAAAACTGCAATATTTTATGGAAGGTTCAATAAACCATTGAATGTTGTTTAAAATGCATACAACGTTTGCTTTTAACTGCATAACAACTCATAAAGAGAAAGAGAAAACAACATAAAACGAGTTGCAATAACGAACAGCAACAAAACAGATGTAAATTTTCTTGTCCAGACAGATGACATTGCCATGTTTGTTGTTACACAACAGCTTTAAACAGTTGAAACAAAGCTAAACTTTGCCTTCGAACGTTAACTCAACTTATAGGGTAACTAACTGGCACATCAGTTTAGTTTCAATCGAAAATCCTGTTCATGTTCTGGTTTTTGTTTTTTAATGCTCTATGCCATACAGGTAGTAAATTTCAATAAATGTTAATCGATATATATACACAAGATACTTGGCAGATAAACAAACAATATCAATACAATATAAAATGCGCAAATATCTTTCATATTATTTGACCTTAGGAACATTTGTTTTCAACTTTTTCATTTTGTATAATTTTCCGCAGCTTAAAATCAAATTGATGATGCACTTTATATGCATACAGATATATATATATATATATATATATATTATATTAACATCGATTTTCCAGTCTTTACATTTAGTAAACAAAACGACTAAGCAATACCTTGTAACTCGAATGAACTCGAACTTTGGCTTAAAAAGTATCTCAACTGATAAAAAACAGTTAACAGAAGAAGAAAAACAAAATGTTTGAGGCATGTAGTATGTGAAAAAAATCAAAAAAAAAATATCCAAAAGGCATTGCTGTGTATCAAAACGCGATGCGAAACGTGACGTTGAATTAAATTCCAGTAAAGTCTACTTTTATACGCAAATATGCATATATAACTATATGTCAATTAAGGTTTCTGAACTGTAAAAAATAGTAATTTTGTTTTCGTCGAACTAACGCAAATTGCTGAAAAGCCAATTACTAAACAAACAACTTTTAATACTTACTTTAGTTTGAATTTGTTATTTAAATGCGTGAACAGAAAAGTTTGGCTAAAAGAGTATTTACTGTAGCAGTAATCGGATGCGTTATCAAAAATGCCACATGGATAATAATATCTAATTGAAATGTGTCAACTTATTGTACGCTAGTCTGCACAAATGACGTCACAATCACTCGGCCAGTGGCTGATCAGTATATATATATATATATAAAAACAAAGCATTTATTTATCTCAATTTTGGTTAGCCAAAAGCCAGTGTAAGCTATTTTTTTTTTGCCCTAAAGCGCTGATAAATGACAATTAATTGTCACTGTAGTTAATGTATCTATAAGATACACACGGCACATTTTTAAAAAGACAGCTGCACTTTTGCACTGACATTGGACTTTGCTACTTTGGCTGGCAAACATTTGATTTTTTTTTTGTGTCTATTCTTTTCTTTTCCATTCTTTGGCTCTTTGGCAGCATTTCAATGCCGTTCAATTGGGCCAGATACAGGGAGAGAGAGAGAAAGAGAGAGAGCTGAGAAACACGCAGCAAACAGCTGTTTGAATGGTCGAGATTCATATTGAATCTGTTGCATTTTATTTAGCCATGATGCTTCTTTTGTTTGAGACTTTTGTGAGCCAGCGCAGACACGATGTCTGCACATGAATGCTGAACGTGATAATGAATTATTCATGAATGCAATTGCAGTTGTATTTGGAATGTAAAATCGGCTGAGAGTCAAGAAAGAGATCTATAATAATTTATGCAGTACATGCAGTTGGATTGTCAACGTAAATAAGAGATGAGAAGCAAAAGACAAAGGCAATGCAGTAAAGTTTTAGAAAATTTCTTTAAGGAGCTTAGATTCTCACTTTAACTAACTTATTAATGTGTAGGCACTTTAATTGCCAGCCGCAAAGTCGTCAAACGAAGCCCTTCAAGTGACTTAAGTCATAAAAAAGACAAAAGGCATAAAACTCGCCAGGACCAAAGTACTTTGCTTGTCCAAACCTAATGAAGCTGTTAAACGTTCTTGTACTTACCGCATGTTTGTCTGTGCTGCATGCAACTTTCAAACACTTTCTAACTTATGTTGTTTTTGTTTTTTAGATGGCGGAGCTAATGCAACAAATGCGTGATCCGGCACATACGCTGGGTGGCTCTGTGGGCAGCATACCACAAACATTGATTGCTGACGGCAATGGCACAACGCATGGCTCACTTAATGGCATACATGCAACGCCGGCAACAAACTTAAAGATGAGCGAGGCATTGAGGAATGCTCAGCACGATGCTAGTCCCAATCTAGTCAGCTCCAAGATGAAGGCATCCAAATCGTATACGCATGGTCTGAGCAGCTCGTCGGGCACTGTTAACATTCCCACGTCCACATCGGCACAGAGTAATCTGTCGCTGCTGGCGGACATATCGCCAAATCACACGCACTTCTTTGAGGTCATGTATGTGGGCAAGATACGTGTGTCGCAGAAGCGAGTGCCCAACACCTTCATTGACGATGCCCTGCCCAAGTTCAAGGCATACGATGCACAACGTTTGCGGCTACTCCAGAATCGCAAGATGTCGCTGAGCAGCGAGGGTGGCGTTGGCATTGAGGCAAAGAGTTCGAGTGCTGGCAGCACGCTCAAGAGCCATGAACTCAAAGAGGAGGATGAGGATGATCAGGAGTTACAGCAGCAGCAGCAGCAGCAGCACGAGCAGCAGTTGCCCATTCCACAGGTGGAACTGCAGTTGACGGGCACCGAGCCAGATGCTGTGCCACATCGCCTAGGGGAGAACAAGGAGAATAAATCGCCAGCTAAGCGGCCACTACTGCGGGGTCAAACCCAGTTGGAGCTGGGCCAAAAGGAGGTGTAAGTATAAGTATTTAAATTGATTTTATTTTCATTAACGCCCCCCTCCAAATGCTATTGACCAAAACCAATTAAATAAACTATAAATATGGATGCAGCTCGGATGCGGATAATCAGCAGCTGGAGCCATCGAATGTTATTGTAAATAAACAACCAACGCCACCAAGGGAACCCAGCGATGCAGTCACATCGGATGCAACCGCATCGGCGACAGCAACTGCTCCAACTCAATATGCACTGGAGAAGTAAGTGGCGTCTAAGCGCCAGGCCAAAACCTCAAGCATGTTCAGTTGACCTTTTCTTTATTTCTCTCACAAATCAGTTGAGTTTTCTTTTTTCCCCCGTTTTCAGTTGTCTTCTGTTTGTTTCCTTTTGAACTTTTCGCCTTGCATCTTTGCATTTTGTTTGTATCCAGCATGGAACATCTTCCAAAAAAAACCAATATATCAATACTAATCAGCTTTTCACACCACCCTTCTCTTTATAGTTTACCCAAGCAAAGGGATCGTTCAGCCTCGCAGGGCTGCATACCGCCGTTGGTGGAACAGAATCGCACGATGGTCTTTTTGGTGGGACGCAGCGATTTGAGACTCATTTCACCGGATCGCAAGCAAGTGCTGCTTTACAAGGACTTTAAGGATGTGGCTAGCTGTGTGCATGGCCAGAAGTCGCTGGATCACTTTGGCATCATCTGTCGTGAGCTTAACAATGAGGGTTACATTGGCTACGTCTTCAAGTGCCAGTCGGAGCATGTGTGCGATGACATTGTGGCTGCAATAGCGCAGGCTTTTGATACCTGTGCCGAGCAAAAGAAGAAGCAGGAGACACAGATCTTTAGCTGCGAGCATTGCCCCATGTTGTGGTACCACAATCTCTGCACAGATGTGGAGGGTCTGTCAGAGAAGAAGACACAGTCAATGATCTGCCGTCGCATTGCCACATTAAGCGATGATGAACAGAAAATGGTTTGGGCCAAGTATTTTGGCTCTGAGAAGACCAATTCACCCGTTGCCGAACAGAATCAGTTCTTGATGATGCTCTTGCGGGCTCACTGTGAGTCCCGGCAGCAGCGTCATGTCCATGACACCGCCGAGAATCGTTCGGAGTTCCTCAATCAGTATTTGGGCGGCAGCACCATTTTTATGAAGGCAAAACGCTCGCTGACCAATTCCTTTGATAATCTGCTCAAGCGTAAGCCATCGAAAGATGATATTGGTCTGCCACCGCACAGTCTGCGTGAGATACGCGAAGGATCCGCTGAACCACAGGGCACCCAGTCACCGCCCGAGGGCTTCCGTTCACGCTCAAACACTATTTGCGCCAGTCCCAGCAATAAACCCAGCGCCGATCAGCTCAAGAGCCCCATGATGGATATGTGAGTGAATATAGCTTCTGATTTAAGAGATCTGTATTAAATCTTTCTTTCAATTCGCAGCTTTATAAAAGTCGGCAACAGTCCGAAGGAGGCGGAAACACATCAGGGCTCCTGGCGTCAGGCCATACTCAACAGCGTGGTGACGCCATCCAAGGGTTTGGACAGTGAGGCGCCCACCGAATTTCTATCACCAATGCGCAAGCGTAAGTCCTATAACAACAGACGATTCAATTTCCATGGTTAATACTATTAAACTTACAGCTGCCAAACGTGGCAAGCGGAATGCTGCTGAGCTGCGGGAACTATGGCGCACGGCCATTCGACAAACGATAATGCTTAATCGCATGGAAACAGAGAATGCCATGCTGCAGGCGCGTCAGAATGAGAACGAGTTGAAGCGCATTAAGTTGGACTATGAGGAGATAGTGCCATGTGACAAGCAACTTATTGAGCGTTGGGAGCAAATAATTGAACGTAACTCCATGCAGATTGGCAACAAGAAGGATCCAAAGGTTTTGCGTCATGCCATACGCACGGGTGTGCCACGTTCAAAGCGTGGCGATGTCTGGAGCTTTCTTGCCGAGCAACATTCGATGAACACGGCGCCAGTGGATGCGAAACGTTTTCCCAATTATAATACACCGTATCAAACGCTGTTAAAGCATTTAACGGAGCATCAGCATGCAATATTCATTGATCTTGGTCGTACCTTTCCCAGTTATCAGTTTTACAAGGATCCACTTGGTTTGGGACAGTTGTCGCTGTTTAATTTGCTTAAGGCCTACTCCATACTTGACCCAGAGCTGGGCTACTGTCAGGGATTTGGTTTCATTTGTGGCGTGCTCTTGTTACATGTAAGTTGTGTTTTCTTTTTGATATTTGTACATTTTACTGATGTATTTCTATGCTCCGTAGTGCGATGAGGCCAGCGCCTTTCAGCTGTTAAAGCATCTGATGTTCTCTCGCAATATGCGCACCAAATACCTGCCGGACATGAAGAAGTTTCAGCTGCAGCTGTATCAGCTGTCTCGCCTGGTTAAGGATCATCTCCCAGACTTGTATGTGTGGCTGGATCAAAACGATGTTTCGCCCACTCTATATGCCGCTCCTTGGATCCTCACCGTGTTCAGTTCACAGTTTCCGTTGGGCTTTGTGGCGCGTGTTTTCGATTTGGTCTTTCTAGAGTCATCCGATGTTATCTTTAAGTTTGCCATTGCATTGCTGTCGGTGCACAAGCAACAGTTGCTGGCATGCGATAACTTTGAGGAGATCATGGATTATTTGAAGACAGTCGTGCCCAAAATGGAATCGCTTTGTATGGAGCAAATAATGAAGCTGGTTTTCTCGCTTGACATTGGCAAGCAGTTGGCCGAATATAATGTGGAATACAATGTGTTGCAAGAGGAGATAACTACGACAAATCATCATCTGGAGATGCTTAACAGAGAAAGAGCACAGAATCAACATTTGGAACAACAGCTGCAGGTAAATTTTAGCTGCATATTAAAAGTTTTATGGGTTTATTAACTTGTTTTCGGCTATTCTTAGTTCGCTCAATCATCGATTGCGCAGTTGGAGACGACACGCTCATCGCAACAAACACAAATCTCAACACTGCAAACCCAGGTGCAGTCATTGGAGTTGACAATACAAACACTTGGCCGCTATATTGGTCAACTGGTTGAGCACAATCCAGAGCTGGAGCTGCCCAGCGAGGTGCAACGCATGCTGCAGCAGCTTAACGATTTGGATCGACAGAGACGCAAGCCCATATTTGCCGAGCGTAAAATAAACAAATCAATTTCAGTCAATAGTCACTTGGGGTTTCCACTCAAGGCGGTCGAAGAGCTGAGCGAAAAAGACGAACATGGTTCGCCACAAAAGCAGAGGAAGGAGAAGACACCTTTTTTTGAGCAACTGCGCCAGCAGCAACAGCGCAGCCATAGCAATGGCCATAACGAGCCACTTGTTGCCCCGCCAACGCCACCAACGCGTCCCAATTGTCTGCTGGATAATGCCAGTGCACACAGTGTCATGCAAACGAAACTGGATGAACTCAAGTTGCCGGAGCATGTTGACAAGTTTGTGGCGAATATCAAGAGTCCATTAGAGGTGGACTCTGGCGTTGGCACGCCGCTCAGTCCGCCAAGCACAGCTAGCAGCAACAGCACCAACAGCAGTAACAGCAGCTCCGGCAGCATCTTCAGCCGTATGGGCTACAAAACGACGCCTTCAGCTCTCTCACCGCTGGCCACACGTCAGACCTATGATGTTCCCATTGCCATAACAACAGCGCCGGCAATCGAACCGCTCGAACAACTGGTCACCACAATTGCGGCCACTGGCTTGCCGGCGGCTACAGTGCAGCAAGTCCAACAAGAACCGGAGACCTGCATGCATCCACTTAGCATGGTGGGCGGAGATGTTAATGTACGTTTTAAGGGCACCACACAGCTCAAGTCAATACGGCCGGTACATCATATGCGAGCGATTACCATAACCGATGCGTCGGCAAAAAGTGTGGATGATTCGGTGGAAATGACGCCAACTGCTGCGGCCACCGGTCGTAGCTAACGGTTTTGATTCATTGGCAAGCTGATGCGCGGCCTCTTTCAGGAGCGCATAATGGATCAGCCCATGAGCTAAATGCTTACCAGTACACCTCAGTTGCGGCTAAATGCAAAAATACAAATATACATATACATATATATATATATATATGCTACAAATTTTTATTATTTTGCATGTTGCGCACAAATTGTTGCTCTACATACCTAAACGTTATATATACATATATATATATATATATATACAAGTACTTATACATAGAACTGGATAAATGCTTTTGCAAGAATTTTATAAATTTTGGCTAACACGAATTGTGTGTAAACCACCTTAATCAAAACGATGCTTAGAAATCTTATCAACCATCCAATTAGCTTCTGTGGTCGGGTTTTAATAAGAAACTTTATTGGTAAAGTCTCAGTCTGTAGTTATATTTATAGTTTTTTTCTTTCTATTGTTCAGCAGATTTAATTAATTTGTAACAGATTTACTTAGTTTTACTTGTTGAATTTAATGTTTTATTTTAGTTTTAGTCAATTAGTTTTTATCGTTCTCGCTTAATTCTTAAATCAAAAAATAATTTGTACATTATGATTTTGACTGTAAACAACAAACACAAAAAAAAAAACCAACAAAATATCCAGCAGCATATTAAACAAATTTTTCAAAAACTTATACCTGCATGTATACTATAAAATTTTTTTAAATATCTTCTCGGTCTTGAATTATCTATATTGATTTTTGGATTATACGTACGAACATACAAATACGCAAGAATGTGAAAAATTATCTAATTATATGCAAAAGTGGATGAAATGCTTCAATGCTAAGTACAATATATAAATTATATATCTGGATTCTTTTTGTCATAAAAAGTCCAGAGTTTTGAGTAGTTGATTTGTGTTTAGTAAATGAGTAAAAGATCATATGAATCCAGTAATAAATGCAATAACAATTATTTAATCAATATTAAAAATCGTGTTTTATTTGAATTTCTTAAAAATCTTAAAGAAAACTTGTATAAATACAATTTCGGCCTTTTTAAACCGTTTGTGTAAATAATTTATATGCTGTCACAGCTGATAGCTTTATTGCCAATCATCAACCTTTTAAAATGAAATTTGTAAACAAACTAACAGTCCTGTCTTTTAATATGAAACTCAAGATAAATGATACAAAAAACGGAAAACCATCAACTGCACGGCAATGCAGTTGGTTTTGTTTGTCAAATAGCAGTTTATGAGATTTCAACCCGAATATGGGAGAGTGCGAAACACCAAAGTTACTTTTTGTGAAGGTAGATCCCATATTTGAACAAGACTGTAATTACAAGGTAACCTTGCCCATAATGCAAATTATTTCGTAAGTACCGCCATCAAAAATCAAACATATTGGCGATAAAAATACATTGCAACTATCGATTACCGAAGGGGTTCAGCATATGCGTGCCATCCCTAGCACTAGATCTGCAGTTTGACGTCACAAACAAAAAGAGTTAGCTTAACATGAAATGCGCGGTGCACAATTGCACAAACAAATTTGTTAAGGGACACAAACACTCGAAACAGCTAACTTTCTTTCAGTTTCCAAAAAATCCAGATATTTTAAAGAACTGGATTTTGTTTTGCCGCAAAAGTAGCAGAGACAAGCTGAAGGTAACCAAAAACACTGCCATTTGCAATGAACACTTCAAAAAGGATGACATCCAAAAAGGTTTGTGCTGACAATTAGTATAATCAATACACATGCATTAAAACATCAACTTAATCTTGTATATAGGTTTGGGCTCAAATAGGACGCTGAGGCCAGGCGCGGTGCCATGCATCAACAAAAGCGATATAAGCGTCTGTAATCAAAATAAATCAGAAAGGAGGAAGAATAAGATGTTAGTTGACGCACTGCATCAGGAAGCAGCGGCACGGGAGGCGAGTGTGGATATTGTTACTCCTGATTTATTTAAAAACACCGGCATACACTCTGTGCTTCATATTGTTAGTGCAACAGGCAATGCGTACTTTCCATTCGAAGGCACGCCTAGCATAAGCGATACTTTGCCTGAGGAGCACATGTTCACCAACAGCACTTCTCAAAACGACAAAGACATTGAGCCAATAAAATGTCGCACCTGCCTTGCACTTTTTGTATTTAACGAAAACTGTAAAGATCTGTGCGACCAGCAAAATGCTGTGATGCTGTACAATATTAAAGTAATTACTGGAATTTGGGTAAGTTTATGTGTACAACTTTCTTACAAGGTTTGCTAATATCAAATATGTTTACGTTTTAGATTCAGTGCATTGATGGAATGTCGACCGCTTTGTGTTCTAGCTGCGTTAACAGTCTTCAGACAGCAATTGATTTTCGGGAAAAGTGTATTCAAACTGAACTGCAGCTTTCCGCAAGAATTGAAGATAATGTTTCAAATACTATAAACGAAAAGATCACAGAAGATTGGAATGATCAGGTTGAGGATCAGCAAGCACTTGTTAGTGAAATTGATGTAAAAGATGAATATCTTCCGGTGCTAACATCTAACGATCAAAATGAACAAACAACTGCCATTGAGCCCTTGCTGTTCAAAGGAAGCCAACAAATTATAAACATAGCAGATCCTTTACCCGCAAATACAATAATTTTGGATTTTGATGTGCCTGGGCAGAAAATTGTAACAACATCAAGACAAAGGATTGCAGCGCAACGAAAGGAGGCAAAAGCAGTACGAACAAAACGCACAAGGGAGGAAAAAACTCGCTTACGTCGTGAACGGGTTCGAGCCATGCCACTTAATCATGTGTGTGATCAATGTGGTGCTTCCTTTCGTGTTAAATGTAACCTAACAATACACATGCTGCGCCACACGCGCACAAAAAACTATACATGCCCCGAGTGCCCAAAGACGTTCTACGACACCTATATGCGAAATATACATCTGCGTGTGCAGCACAAGGGCGAGCTACCATTTTCCTGCAATTACTGTAATAAAGCGTTTGGTTCGTCTAGCAATCGTTATCTGCACGAGAAGTATTTTGGTTTTTAAACAGATGCATCCAAAACATTATGATTATCGTTCCCTTCTTACAGAAAAGTGCATGGAGCGCCTTCGCGAATTCATAGAAGCGACAATCGCATGAACAACCAGCTTGAACTGAACGAAAAGGAGCAGGAATCGCAAAATGGACAAGAAGGAAATGATCGTCATATGTGTAATTTGTGTGAAAAGAGCTATGCGACAAAATGTGCACTTAAATGGCATATTAATACACACACTGGCGCCCTGCCGTTCAAGTGCAAGCTCTGTGACTTAAGCTTTTCCAATCCGCAAGCAAAAATAAGGCACGAAATGAAACACGATAGTAAACGTCCTTTCGAGTGTGACATTTGTCTTAAGGGATTTTATGCTCGAAACTTGCTGAAGCAGCATGAACGAATTCATACGGGTGAACGTCCTTATAAGTAAGTATAGTAGATTGCATTGGAAGTAACATTCTAATCTAAACGATGGTAAATTCTCATATTTTAATGCAGGTGCGACGTATGCAACGCTTGGTTTCGGTACAAGTTCAATTTAGATACGCATCAATTCAGTAAAATGCACAAGGAAAATTTTAAAAAGGCAATTAAACTTAAAGTAAATGATAAGTCCGATTGATTGTTTAAACAGACTACGGCTTTTATAAAGCCATGTTTAGTTTTAAATGCATAGAAGTTTCAAAGTGATACAATCATAATTGATGATATATACTAAGCGAATTTGTATGTTTTGACTACAGCTAACCAAAGCGGAATATATATTTTATTTAAAAAACTTATATTTCAAACTTATCTCACTCACCCAAAGTAACATTTAAAGAAGGCTACTATTAAACTTGACCAGATTACCAAGAACCTTTCAATATAATATATGCATAATTTGATTTTACCGCCGAAAGTCAGGAATATCGGCGATAAGTGCATTACAACAACTATCGATTACTGTGGGTCTCAGTACATACTTTCCATCCCTAGCACTAGGTCTGCAGTGCGACGTCACAAATAAAAAAGAAATAGCTTAAAAATGAAATGCGCGGTGCACAATTGCACAAGCAAATTTAAAAAGAAACAGAAACACTCGGAACAGCTAAGTTTCTTTCAGTTTCCAAAAAATCAAGATATTTTAAAGAAATGGGTTTCGTTTTGCCGCAAAAGTAGCAGAGACAAGCTGAAGGTAACCACAAACACCGTCATTTGCAATGAACACTTCAAAGAGGATGACATTCAAGGAGCATTACAATTTCAAATGGGTTTGTGCTGACAAATACTATAATCAAAACAATGCGTTAAAACATCAACTTAATCTTGTACAAAGGTTTGTGCTCAAAGAGAACGCTTAGGCCAGGCGCGGTGCCATGCATCAACAAAAACGATATAAGCGTCGTTGATAGAGAAGAAACAGAAAGGAGGAAGAACAAGATGTTAGTAGACGAGCTGCTTCAGGAAGCAGCGGCACGGGAGGCAGCTGAGGCCAGTGGAGAAATTGTTGTTGCACCAGACTTTATTAGAAACACCGGCATTAATTCTGTGCCCGATTTTGTTAGTGCCACAGGCAATGCGTTCTATCCATTTACGCCCACGCCTAGTGAAAACGATCCCTTGGCTGAGGAACACATGGAAGAATTGGACATAATCACCAAAAGCAGTAACCAGAGCAAAAGACTTGTTGAACGAACAAAGTGTCGAACCTGTCATGCTCTTTTTGTGTTCAATGAAAATTGTAGAGACCTAGGCGACAAGCAAAATGCTGTGATGCTGTATCATATTGAGGTAATAACTGGAATTTGGGTAAGTATACATAAATAATAACTCTTCCAAGTTTCCTATGTTTAAAAATGCTTTAATTTCAGATTCAGTGCATTGATGGAAAGTCAGCCGCTATGTGTTCTAGCTGCGTTAACAGTCTTCAGACAGCAATTGATTTTCGGGAAAAGTGTATTCAAACTGAACTGCAGCTATCCGCAAGAATTGAAGATAATGGTTCAAATACTATAAACGAAAACATCACAGAAGATTGGAATGATCAGGCGGACGATCAGCAAGAGCTTGTTAGTGAAATGGATGATTATCTTACGGTGATAAAGACAAAGGAACAGAATGTCCAATCAACATCTATTCGGCCTTTGCCATTAACAAAAAGTCATCCAGCTATAAACGTAGTAGGTCCAAAAGCCGCAGATCCGAAAAGCCTAGCTTTGGGTGCTCAAATTTATGAGGACCTATTGAATGAGTACAAGGGTATGGACAAGACACCTCGTCCTCGACAGAAAAGTGTAATTATCTCAAGACAAAGACTTGCAGGGCAACGAAAGGAGCCAAGAGCCTTTCGACCAAAACGCTCGAGAGAAGAAAGAAATCGCATACGACGTGAACGGATTCGTGCAATGCCACTTAACCATGTGTGTGATCAATGTGGTGCTTCCTTTCGTGTTAAATGTAACTTAACAATACACATGCTGCGCCACACGCGCACAAAAAACTATACTTGCCCCGAGTGCCCAAAGAAGTTCTACGACACATATATGCGAAATATTCATCTGCGTGTGCGGCACAGAGGCGAGTTACCATTTACCTGCAACTATTGTAAGAAGGCATTTGGTTCCTCGAACACGCGTTATCTGCACGAGAAGTAGGTTGACCATTTAATACATACTACACTGCGCATTCAAAACATAATATATTGTATTGTTTTTGTATCGTGCTTACAGAAAAGTGCATGGAGCATCATCACGAATTCATAGGAACGAAAATCGCTTGAACAAACAGCTTGAACTGAAAGAGAGGGAGTCGGAATCGCCTAACGGTCAAAAAGGAAATATGCGACACGTGTGTAACTTTTGTGAAAAGAGCTATGCGACAAAATGCGCACTGAAATGGCATGTTAACAAACATACTGGCGCCTTGCCGTTTAAGTGCAAACTCTGTGACTTGAGCTTTCCCGATCCGCAAGCAAAACAGAAGCATGAAATCAAACATGATAGTAAGCGACCCTTCGAGTGCGACATTTGTCTTAAAGGTTTTTATGTGCGAAGCAAACTGAAGGAGCATGAACGAATTCATACGGGTGAACGCCCTTATAGGTAAGAAGAATCTACTTAGACTTAAAGAAAACTAGCAAAACTAATTGATACTCTATTATTTGCAGATGTGACGTTTGCAACGCTTTGTTTCGGTACAAGTTTAATTTATATTCGCATCAATTTAGTAAAATGCACAAGGAAAATATGCAGAAGTCGGTTAAACTTGAAATAAACGATGACTCCAATTAGCTAGCAATATTAGACTTTTCCTCCAATTAAATTGTAAATATATTAACTGATTATATTAAATTCATTTTATTAAATGCCTCAAAGTGTTAAAATCAGCTTTTATGATTTTGCATTTATTGTAAGCGCGTTCTTTTGTTTCGACTGAATCTTTTTATTCTTTAGGCGCGCATTTGCAATATGATTGGAAGAATTCATGTGCTGCGTTAGGTTGCCGGCCCGCAGGAACCAAAGATCACAGACATCACAGCTGATCAAAGTAAAAAATATATATTCAGTTAAAGCAATAGTTTTGAACGGATTACACTTACTGAAAGGTGCGTTCACCGCGCTTGATGAGCTCCGTTTTGGACTGCGGACCACGACCCTTCTTGCAAGCCTCACTAAAAGTAAAGGGGTTTAATTTAGTTTGGGAAATAAGTCGGTGGGCTTCGTCTTCTCACCGTTCATGCCGCACACGCGAGCTTTTCGTGCTATATTGTAGTCCACAGAAGGTGCACTCGTATGGACCTTCTGTATGCTTTAGCTGATGGCGTCGTAGCAGATGTAGTGTATAGCATTTCTCATTGCATTCCTTGCACTCGTAGTTCTTTGTTCCAGTGTGTCGTAACAGGTGGACATTAAGATTGCTGCCGTCCTTGAATTGACGACCACAGTGCTCACAAATGCAGGGACGCGCCGAAGCCCATTGCCTCTCACGATCTACAATGCGTTTTGGCTGTGGCTCATCCGTTAACTGAATATACATTGTTCTTTTACCCACACGCATTGTGTATTTTCGTTTGGACTTTCTAAAGTGCGATTCTACGTTTGCTTTGCATTTTAATTCCGGCTTAGAATCAGGTTGGGCTCCTAAAGCTTCTGTTTGCTGCTCCTTTCCATCCTCACCGAAAGGTAAATCTTCAAAGTCGACGGGGTCAACTTGTTCTATGTTATAACTTGGGCTTATTTGTGCGTCATCGGAAGCATCTTCGTTGATTTGATTGTTATTTGAAGTAGTCGGTTCCTTTTTAATCTCATCTTCCTCAAACATTCCCGATTCTTCAATTAGAAGTGGGTCGTTATACTTTGCCGGATCCGAAGTTGATGGTGAAATCTCATTTCCTAGGCACAACTTGGCTCTACGTTTGAGAAGGAAGGCTTCAATTTTGGTGCATCGTTTACGGAAGGAAATGATTTGTTTAAGTAGCATTTGGCAGTCTGCACAGACATAAATGGGAAACCCGGCAGCATTTTCCACCTATAAGAAGACACTTAATTATGTGTAGATTATAATAAAAGTATGCGCTGTTTATTTACCCAACAATTGGTTATTATGCGCACGTTGTGCAAAAGTCGACGACTTAATGGAGAAAAAATACTAATGCTACTTTCAGCATTAACTGTTTTGCCGCAGGTACGACAAAAGTCTTCCATGTCAACTTAAATTAAATCAAATCATTAAATTGACGAACAACACAGATGTTGATAACGCTACCGTATCAACAAAACAATAAAATATACCAAAATAAGACAGAAAAATACCATTAAAATACTGTTGAGATGGGATGATAGATCTGGAATTTTAAAAAGCTGTTAACATCATCAGAATTATAAGCTACGCGCTTATTATGTAGACAAACTTTCCGTTTGTCCAACAACCATTTTAATGTTTAGAGCTTCAACTCTCAACCATAAACAAATGCTTGGCCTTACTGGGAGTTTCCACATGTAGGGTAGGTATTAAATAATAAAGTACGATATCAGGTTACACACTAATCTAAGGACAATTTAATTATGGGAAACAAAAGTTACAATTGCAATTTGTTGTCATTTGTAGGTCAAAAACTGGCTCACCACAGCTTGCATTCGCAGTGAATGCGTTTTGGTAAAGAAGAAGCATTTGTTAATGAAAACGCATCCTTTCTATGCTTAAATTTGTACTTTTATATTTATAATATAGAATTTAGTTTACAATCTCTTAAAACTAAATAATTCACTTATATGCTAAGCAATGACTAATATATTTCAGAGTGACGAACCGCATCACCTGGCTGGAGAGCTTTAACAGTTTGCTGATGGGTCATTGTACCCATGTGCTGCTCCAATTGATGTTTGCGGGAAAATGTTTTATTGCACGGCAAACACCTAAAATTATACAGCATTAATTTAAATGTTTTTGAGCATTGAACATAATCTAAGTAAATACACTTACAAAAAGGGTTTTTCGCCTGTATGAGTTAACATGTGATTTTTAAGGACATTTGAATAGGAGAACGACTTGCCACAAGTGCCACAGGTAAATGGACGTTCGTTCGTATGGGTTCTAGAAAGAAACAAATCATACTATTAAAAATAAATATATGAGTAAATTATTAATAAACACCTTTCATGGCGTATATTTGAGCTGCGATCTGCAAATGAGCGGGAACAGTATTTGCACAAAAAAGGCTTTTCGCCTGTATGAACTCTTATGTGTCGATTTAGCTCGGAGGGTCCAGCAAATGTTTTAGCACAGATTCTGCAAGATAATAAGCATTAACACAATTAATTCTTGTTATCTCTACTGTCAATATTTAAGGGTTTTTTTTTAAACATACTCGCATTCGAAGGGCTTTTCAGACAGATGCCGCCGCATGTGAATATTGAGAGCAGCACGCTTTGAGTATATGTTGCCGCATATTTCGCACATAATGTTTGTAGAAGTTTCCTCTGTTGATTTACTAGCAGTGCCAGCATTCGGTGGCTTTGCTGTCACATGCTTAAGCACTGAATGCGTCGGATTACGGGGTCGTCCTCGTCCACGTCCACGTTTTGTGTGCCTGGATTTTCGTACTTTTGGCTTTCGCAATCTTTCTGTTGGGCTATAGTCGCTGTCGCTGGCATTGCCTAGTAGCACATTCCTTTCATCCAGCTCTCCGCCTCCGTCAAAATCATCATCATAGGCCGTGTTAGTCTCTGCTTGGTCATTAGGATCGTCTAATTGCTCTTCCAGTATGGTATCGAATTCAATGTCATCGTCGGGATCAATAAACTCGTTGGTGGCGTCGTAGATGTACTCAACAGTATCGCTTTCGATTTGGGATGGATCATCAGATGGCTCCATTTTTAGTTCAGCCTTTAACAGTTGGAATGAAAATAAAGCATATTTAGATATTTGAAAGTGTTTTGGTTAATATACCTTAACAGCGCTGCTGGCAAAAGTACGCTCGCTTTCCTGACACATTTCTCGAAATTTATAGGCGGTGTCTAAACTCCCAACACAAGTGCAACAGAGCAGACTTGGCATGTCCTCCAGGGGTGGTAGCTTATTGATTTAATGATTTTCTTTATTAACACTAATTTAACATTATTTTAAAAATGTTTACATACCTTTATACTTCCGATTTCCTCAATTTTGCGAACTAGGGGACATTGAACGTCCTGGTCATCGAAGAGTGGGGTCATGGTATCAACACTCATGTCTTCAGTTAAACATATTCGGCATATCATATACTCTGGCATCCTTTTGTTTTGACAGCAAACTTATTAGCAATATTAACAACAATTTAAAGATAAGGCGTCTTTTATTTATTTGCAGTTCGTCTAAGTTATTATTATTTTTCTTGTCAAAAGTCCAGTGTGACAGCTTGTCGATATTTATTTAGTATTTTTTTTATGTGTAAATTTCTTGGGACGTGAATGGCATATCTACAGTGAATGCCACTTAAAAATGAAATCAAAACAATAACAGCTGTTTCAGCTTCTATGACTTGATAGTTTTAAATAAAATTTAATTTGCAGAAATTAATTATGCATTAGAATCCACTTTTCTTACTTCTTTTAAACTATAATAAAATGGTTAAGCATCCTTCATTTCCTTTAGTTATTGTTTGTCATTTGACGGCAGTCTAGTTCGACCGGTTGCTACCAGTTGTCTAGCATTTTTATTTATTTCTAAAAGAAGTGATTAATTTCGCTGTGAATGGCAAAAAATAAATATTACAAATGTTATACAAAATAAAAAATGTAAATAAATGTTAATAATCATAATTAATATACAACTATATTTAGTTTGTTGTTATTATGTTTAGAATAATAGCTAATATTTATTTCAGCTGAAATAAATAAATACGCGGCTCTGCAACCAACAGGTTGGCATCAAAACGCGCACTCGCAATTGCAGTGAAAACAGACTATTGAAATCACAGCTGATTGCAGTTTCTGCTGTGGCGCAAAATGAATTGTTGTGTTTAATTTGTTTGCATTTTTATTAATTTTTACAGAAATAAATAATGGAAATTTGCATAAAGTGGAGTATTTGCCGCACCTGCACTGGAGACAGTAGCTCGCAACTGCAACCTATCTTTAAAGACACTAAATTAGCAAATCAGCTGCTGGAATACGCTGGACTTGTTGTAAATAGATTTGTTTTCATTTGATTTAAATTGTTGATAATGGTTATGTTTTAGATAAAACCAAAAGACGGATTGCCAGATCAAATATGTGCGGACTGTGTAAAGAACCTGCAATTGGTGCACACATTCTTAACAAGCTGCAAACGGGTCGATGCACATTTAAAAAATGCAGTGCGTCGAACCATGTCGCCAAGAAAATGCTTTTCAACTGTTGTCTCTCTGGATGTGGATGGCAAGAATCGCAACGAGATAAAAGCTGAAACGGGAATACATGTGCGACAGCAAAGCTTTTCTGGAGATAAGCAAAAGAAATTATTAAATACACATTTGCAAAAGAGTCTGTTTATAACCGATCAGGAGGAGCTTGTGTCTCAGAACATTGTTATACAACAGGAGGATTCCAATAGCTTTTTGGAAGAGCTTGTGCTAGTGAGGACGGCCCAATCTTCAGAGAACTCGCTATCGGGCACAAGTGAAAAGAACAATGAGGATTATAGCGCCGAAAGTAAAAGTGAGACACTGGATAACGATAACAAAGAATTCATTATAACGCATTTAGCTGATGAAGCCAATGAGGATGATAATGATGAAAAGCAAAGTGTATTCGAACCTGATAGCTTTGATGCTGCCGAAGCTGAGAAAAGCAAAACAGATTCAATGTCTGCAGCCGTTTCTCTAACAGTTGATTTGACCGCCTGTGCACCTGCAAATTTTCCCAATAACAGCTGCTCCATGTGCGGCAATGCGTTTCCCAATCACGCCCAGCTTAAAGCCCACATGCGTTCCCATCGCAACGAAAAGAGCTACGAGTGCGAGTAAGTTCTAATACAACTTTGTATGCAATTACGTCTAGTTCTAGTCTCTCCACTTGCAGATTGTGCTTTAAACGTTTCAATGCCGCCTGCAATCTAACAACTCACATGCGCACGCACACGGGCGAGAAGCCATATCCCTGCATACATTGCAGTCGTCGTTTTGCGGATCGCAGCACACACCGAAAGCATGAGCGGTTTGTTTCTATATCATTTTATAGTACGATTTTTTTTTATTAATTGTTGCTACGCTTTTTATTCATTTAGCATGCATACAAATGAACGACCATATGCTTGTGAAATCTGTGGTAAAACCTTCTCGCTGTCCACCACACTAAAGGCACATGCTTTATCGCACTCCAAGGAGAAACCGCACAAGTGTCTGACCTGCAACAAGGGCTTTCGGCTGCCACACCAGCTGAAGGCCCACGAAAAAACGCACGTTCATCGCTATGAAGTAGATTTCCTACTATAAATTTTTCAATTCGAATCGATCATAAACTATACCTAAATATTTAAATAAGTACACAAACTGTTTCTATGATAGCTGCATAATCAAGTAATTGGAGTGCTTGTATTGCATAAGTTTTAAAAAAAAATATAAAATGTTTTTTATTCACATTTGACTGATACATAATTGTGGTATTATTATTAATATTACTTAAGGCTAGTTTAGTTCATTAAGTATGTTATTGACGCAGCATGTAGCTGCTGGAGTTGCTACTGGCAAAAGTCTGCTCCTCCTTGCTTCTGTGCGTCAGCGTCTGCAAATGTGCCTTCAACTGATGTAGTAATGTGAATGATTTTGAGCAAATGCTGCAACTGCAAAAACAAATAATAATTGGTTATTTGTTATGTTATAGCAAAAAACTCTACATACTTGTAATTTTTCTCGCCCGAGTGCATTAGGCTATGATTTTTAAGGATTGCCGTGTGCGTAAAGGTTTTTCCGCACTCCTTGCACTCATATGGCCGTGTATTTGTATGCACTCGCTCATGACGAACCTTCTCGCTTCGATCATAGAAATGTCGCTCACAATACGCACACTTGTAGGGTCGCTCACCGGTGTGTCGGCGTATATGAGCGCGTAGCTCTCCCATTTGTCGAAAGGTTTTGTGACAGATTCTGAAAGCAATGCACACAAATATAAACAGCAATTGTTATTATTTAACTAGAAGCAACTTACTCGCATTGATGTGGCTTGTAGTCCGTGTGTGCCGTCATGTGAGCAGTGAATGCAGCCTTCTTTGGATAGACATTACCACACAGATTGCACATATAATTTGAGGGTTCATCCTTTGTTTGCTGTTCGACTTTGCCTTGCAGTTCGCTTTTAGTTTTACGCCTCGTCTTAAGCTCATTATCGGGTTTGCGAGGACGTCCTGGCTTGCGTTTGGGCGTTGTTGTGCTGGGTTTGGGATCGGGCGATGGCGTTGGCGATAAGAAGTCATCGTATTCATCGTCTATAAAGTCAACGTTACACTGTTCTATTTTGATAGGCACGAAACCCTTCTCCTCAGCAGGTTGGCTTTCTTCGGCATATATAAGACTTTGATCGACATCGATGTTATCCACATCCGTCTCATATTCTTCCACTATTGTTATGTTTTCGGGCAATATCTGTTTGTGGCGATCTTGTGGCTCAGTGTCTGCCACCAAGCTGTTGTCCTCCTCATCATAATCACAGACAACATACTCAGCATCTATTTCCGTAATGCTAGCCGATGGCTGCAGCTCTTCATCCTCCTCGTTGGCATCGTTTTGATTGTGGTTCTGCAGCTGCAGCGTCTCAAAGAGATATTCCATGTAACCGCTGTCACTGGCATCGATCAGCTTATGTGGTCTTTCCTCTATCATATGCGTGCTCTCCAAATAAACCTGCGAATTAAGGCACATTTTCCGGAAGTTGTACCACATTCGCACAAAATCACAGCAACGTTCGCAAACTTTTGTTGGCAAATGCGTTAGGCGTCGTATCTAGAAATGTACCTCTTAGCCATTGCTATAGTCTTGTTTGGATATAAAACGTACCCGAATGCCGCAACAGAATTCTATTTTACGATTCAAATGCTGATTATTTTCATCGGCATTGTCCACATTCTTCGCGTCGTTTGTGAAGAGTTCTTGCAGGTGGTCCTTCTCATATTCTCCTAAGCACACTCGACAATTTATTGTTTCCAGCGTCTTCCTATCCATATTTCTATTTGTAAACAACAAATTGTGTGCCAGTTTCGGCAGTTTTCAGCAATTTTTTGTTTACTGTCCACGACAGTGATGGCCGATAACATGTGTTGGTGAAAACTAGCGTTAACAAGTCGACAAACGAGTTGGCAGCTCGCTTTTTTTTGCTTGAACTCCTGGTACGCACTGTTATGCCAAAATAATTTAAATGGATGTTTTATGTAAAACAATTATACACTTTTAAGGTTTAAAAGAAAAAAATATACTGTATGTTTATTCTTATACTTATTTACTATGAATATAGTTAAGATATTTATTAATATTACATTAACTACAAATCGAGTATTGAATGTGCTTTTAAAAATAAATCAAAATTTGAGCAACAAAATTAGTTTTAATGCCGTTTTTTTTAGTTCAGCGATGATTCTCTGCAACACCTAAACTTAATGCATACTCTTACAATACTTAAATACAAACGCATGATCTTAGTTACTACAACTAGTGAATTTTAAATTGGATTATTTACGTCAGCCAAACAAGATCTAAGCTTTTGGTTTCTCAACTCGTCCTTGCTTAACGCCGCTTAACTTTGTTGACTTTTGCCCATGTTTCGATGGCTTTTGCTTGCGTTTCTTCTTCTTGTCGAGAGCAGAGAAATCAACAGTATCCGAGTCATCTTCGCCCGCATACTTCTCTATGAGTCTATCCATCAGAGAATTATAGTTTGATTCGCGGTGATTTTTGCGCGCCAAAATCATATTCTGAAGATTGCCAGACGATCCTTGGGCAAGTTCATCATCCTTTTGCTTGCGACGCTCAATGCGTTCCTTGATAATGGTAGCCTCCTTTGATTCCCTGGCGTACTTCTTGTGGCGTTTATTGCGTTTAGCCGCCGGCTCCTCTGTGAATATCTTGTACTCTGGCACTTCATCGGCTGCAATCATAGCGGCAACAATCTCCTTGAAACGCGGTTCATCCTCGACCTTCATGAAGGGCACATGATTCATAATGTAGTTCATACAACCCTTGCCACCCAAGTACGCCTTCTTAATGTCGTTGATCTCCATTTCGGAGCCCACATATTCCTTTTCATAGTTGCTGATATCCTCGACAGTCAGCGGTTTGAAGATCTTGCTCCAAAGGTCCAGCCAATTGGTCAACTTGCCCTCGTCGTCGTCATCGATGATACCCTGCTCGTCGAAAAGCGCGCGCTTCGATGGATCGGTGAGCACCTGGTAGATTTTAGATAGTAATTTGAATTTTTCGGTGGATTCGGCCTTTTGTGCCTCGGGCACACGGTCGGGATGGACTAGCAGTGATAGCTTATGGTATGCTTTCTTAATGTCCTTTTCTTTGGCATCCTTTGCAATGCCCATCAATTTGTAGATATCACGAGTCTCAAAATATTTTTCGCATAGCTCAAGAGTGGACATTTTAATTTTTACTGCGACTTGCCTCTTTGTGATTGATTGAAGTGCTCTAAAATGCCTATGAATTGCCAGTGCTAAAAAGGCGCCACGAACTTCGCACGACTGGGCTGCCAATCGATGTAATATTGAAAATACCAAAATTGAGTTAGCAGACCAGTTATTGGTATTTTTATGTACCTTATTGCTTGTTAAGTTGGCTGCGATTTAGCCTACTTCCTTTTCCGTGTTAGCTGTGAAAGAAAAAACATGCCGGTGGGTGCAAAATTTAACAAAAATAAGCTTTTAAGCTAAGAAACTTTACCAATGGATACGTAAAAACTGTGTGTTTACCAACGACTTGCAGTGTTGTGTTTAAAGAATATGCTTTTGCAGTGATAATACACGCAATTGGCTAATAAAACACCGCGTCTTGCAACCCTGCTGCCCCTTCCACCATATGTGTGCGTTCGTGGGCAACGCATGCTAAAAGCGCGAATCAAAATAAATTGCAGACAGTTGTGAAATACAAATAGCCCATTGATACCAAATAAGATAGTGAAGCAGGCAAATGCTTAACCTTGAACTGCATTATGAGTAGTACAATAGTGATTTGTGTTTTCTAAATGTTTTGCTTTACAATTTCAGCTAGCAAAAGATTTACTGCACCCTCTGCCCGCTGAGGAGAAACGCAAGCACAAGCTGAAACGCTTGGTGCAGCATCCCAACTCCTACTTCATGGACGTCAAGTGCCCCGGATGCTACAGAATCACAACCGTGTTCAGTCACGCCCAGGGCGTTGTGGTCTGCGCAGGTTGCGCCACCATTCTGTGCCAGCCAACTGGAGGACGCGCCAAGCTGACAGAAGGTAAGCTTCATAGGTTTTATTTTGTGAAATTGTACAAAGCTAATATTGGTATCTATGTTTGCAGGCTGCTCTTTCCGTAGGAAGCCACAGTAAATTGGACGCGCTTCTTGATGAACCACAAATTATTAATTTTTTAATAAACACTCTAAAAACGTAAAGAAACTACAAATAACTCGTATTGAGCCGTTTTCATTCATAATATACTGCCAATTTTATAGACATCGCGGTTTTGCCAATGGAGTGGACGAGCGCACACAAGCAACAAAAGCAAGAACAACAATCAAAATTCATAATCAAGTTTACAAGAAGAACAAACAACATTTTGGCAGCGGCAGCAGTAAAAGCAACAATTACACATTTGATAATAAGTAGTTTTAAAACTGCATGTAACATGCAAAAAACATCTGGCAAGTGGATTGTGGAAAAACCTGGCTGTTAAATAGAAAGAACGCTTTTAATATAATGATTTTGGAATTTCTTTGTGCAAGCAGTTCATTAAAGAATTAACGATGTGTGGTTAGCAATGTAAAACGACGTGTTGCAGTGTAGTCTGTTTTTCAGTGTAGACAATGTAACCAATAAATGTTGCCATTGTACCTGCAGCTGGAGTCCTTGTCGGATTTCGAGAGTAGTCTTGTTGAATATTCAAACTTTGCGGTAATATGTCAAAAGCAATGCTGTATCGATAGTTTGTGCACGGAATTATAGAATTTTTATAGTATCGCACCTATCGACTTTCAATATCTGTTAACATTGTGACTTATCGAGCTTACAGTATCTGCTGGCGATAGTTGTGTGTTTTTATGTTGAAAATTAAATGCCTGTGGTTTGTCTTTAAATATAAAGTATATATTGTGGTCTTAATTAAAATAAATAAACAATTTTGTTATCGCCAACATGTAGCTTTTACCAATATAAAAAAAAATTTGAGATATATTTTGAACTTGTTTAACAGATATTGTTTTCGTGCTGATTTAACTAACATGCCCATCCCTATTATGTTAGCCGATCACTCTTATAAGAAAAAGTTAACAGAGTTTTTTTCAGTAATATTTTTCTTGCTCGTGCGTGACGTCGCGCAATTGTGCCGCTCGCTCTTTATTGTTTGTGTGTTTTAAATAAAATCATTTTTTGAGAATCTTAAAACGCAAGAAACTGACCTGGCGCAGAGTGTTAACGGCAAAAGATTGGCGCGACGTAATTAAAAGCTTTAGGTATATCAACGCGCCGCTCATCAAAAGCGACACAACAAAAGAGAAATAGTACAAAGAAATTTGTCTTCCTGCTTTTGGCCGCCGCAGCCGCCACCGAAGAAGAAGAGTGCGTAAAATGAAAATGCAACAAAATACGGAAGCAGAGCAGTAAAAACACAGCAATAACGCAGACGGACGATAATTGTGCAATTATTGAAAGAATTGTATATTTATTTTTGGTCGAAAGTTCTTTGTGTGTGTATGAGAAACAAATTTACACATACATACATACATAGAAATAAATTACTAGCAGTACACATCAGCAATAGTAACAACAACAATACGGAGTGAAAAATCGACAAAGCAACAGCAGAAAATTTACTAAAAATAACCCTTTTTTGGCAGTTGCTAAATAACAAAACAAAATATAAATATATATATATATCAAATAAAAGAAAGAAGAAAATTTATAAAAAGTTTAAGTGAGCTGTGAAAACTGTTTTATTTATGCAAACACAATTCTAAAATGGATGACAAATTCATCGTATTCAATGCTGCACGCGATAATAACCTGCCCCTATTGAAGGTGAGTACCTGCTGCAATTCCACATCAGTACAAATCACAGAGCACCTCTACTTAGCACAGCTCAGCTGCTGCTGTCGCCGCCGCTGCTGCTGTTGCTGCTGCTGCTGCTGGTACCCAGCCTTGTGACTAATCAATAAAATTCTACACGCATACGCGCACAAACATGTTGAGAGAGCCAGCGACACACACAAAACACACACACACACGTACATACATAGGCACCGATAATGGGAGAGAGAGAGAATGAGAGAGTGAGAGAGAAGGAGCGTGATTTGCTCGGCAACACCGTCAAAACAATAACAAATACACATATACAGACATAAATCTGTGTATGCAGGTGTGTTTTTTGTGTGTTTGTAAGCGCTTGGCTGTGGGCGTACAACTTAAGCTCCCTGTACGGCTGCAGCACGCTTTTTGCATAATAAAGTTCTTAAGCTTTGACTACTTTGGCTTGACATTGGCACATTGCAAATTGCGCTGTTGCGTTTCTAAGTGGGAGTGTATGTATGTGCGTGTGAGTGTGTGTATGTATTTGCCATAACAACTAGGTTCTCATATGTATATTATACAAACAAAAATTTGACATACTTAAACAACTTTTGTTGGTTTTGACAAGTAAATATGAAAAAAAATAGAGTTTGTGATAGCTTTCATTTATTTTTGTATGCATTTGTTCATATCAATTATTATTTCCACTTCGTTTTTTTTCTTCTAATTCTTATCTTATCTGTAACACGAAAACGAAAAAACAAATTTTCAATTATTATTTAATATGAACAAGCAAATTATTTATATACTTGTATAAGTATTTGGGCCACGTCTCACTGCTGTGACTGCTAACGTTAACGTAATTTTAATGCCATTCAAAAATTTTACGGCCTAAAATCACGTTGTGTATGGCTTTTTGTTTTTGCTTTTTGGCTGAAAACGCTTCCGCCATTGACAAGTGCGTCAACTTATGTTGCCCTGTTTTTTTTTTTTTTGTATCCTTGAGCGCGTTCAATAACCAACTGAAAAGGCTCGACTCAATTTAGTTTGCACCGGTTTTGGGTTCAATTTTAGACTTCCTGACTGGGCTCGCCTCTTGACTCACAGTTCACAACTTTCGATCTGGTTCTGGTTCTGGTTTTGAACGTTCTAAAAATGTGTCATTTATGGAGCGAATGTTGTTGTTGTTGTGGTGGGTATTAATGCTGTGCACGTCAGGAAGCAGTATGATTGTGTGCGTGTGTGTGTGTGTAATTATCATTTATATACCCTGTATCAGTATCGATATCGATAACTTTAGTTGATGCTTTTAACTTTGAATGGTAGAGAATACAGGGTGTTTTTGCAGTTCGCCTATTTGCTTTGCACTCGAACCCCAACGCCAAGCCAATGCACATGAAACTGGTTTTACTTGCTTATTATGATTATGTTGTTGTTTTTTGCTGCTGCTTCTTCTTTTTCTAGTTTGTTGTTCTTGCTGGTTTGTTCGCTTGAGCTTGTTTATGTTTATGTTCCAAAAATAAAACACAAAACATTTAACTTACACACTCTACGTCTAGTTAAGTATATGCAGATGCAAACACACACACACACACACACACACATTTTTATGTTGTGTCCAAGTGCCACTTTACGCTTCAAGCCACAACAAAACGTATGGTTTTTTTTTTCTTCTGTTTTTGTTCTTGTTGAAATACGCTACGTGATCTGTTCTGAATTGACTGATTGATGAGGTTTGTTTCGAGTCAAGGGAGGGGGAAACAAAATGAGAATAAATATGTATGTATGGATAAGGTACTCGAAGCAAATATTGATGAAGCTATTCTCGTTGCTTCTTTTGTAATCGGTTAAGAAATAAAATAAAGCAATGCAGGAAATGTTTTAAGCACATCAATAACATGAACAAATAGAGTTAAAGTCAATATTTGTTGGCCGTAAATAAATTTGTATATTTTAAACGGAATAATAAATAAAAACAAAATGATATTTCCCATATGATTAACATTTTAACTAGATTGAAAACTAAATATAAAATAAAGTTTGCAAAATTAACAAAAACTTTAACCAAATGTATGGTCATAGTTGAATTTAAGCTGATAATGCGTGGGAAGAGCTATTTAAGTAAATCTTTTTTGCAAAAATAAACAAGGAAATGGAATATATTTGATCACAAGTTGAATGACCCGTCAAGGATAAGATATCTCAAAGTTAGCCAATTTTAAAGATTATTGTTATAAAGCTTGAAATAAATCAGACTCTTTAAAGGAACGCGATTTGGTGTTAACTAAAGAAACGTTTAAAATAATATAAATTTAATGCCATTGACCCGAACAATTGTCTGTCGATTAGAATGGTAACAGAAAGTAAGGTCAAACGAAAATTCGATTGCAAAGCATAAAATATTGGGATATTTTTAGTGATAGTGGTTAGAAAAAAAATACAGGGAAAACTTAATACTAACAGCTGCTCTTTTAATCCCAAGTCAAGATCAAATCCTCAATTTTAAAGTCTAATTAACAGAAAGCGTCAATCAAGCAAACCAAAAACAGCAACAAAATCTTGTTGCTTTCAAAACATTTGCAAACTTAATAAGACTTTTTACATGCACAAGAAACAACAGCAACAACAAAAAAAAAACAACAATAACAAATACAACGTCTACACACGATCGTTTTCGTTTAACAGCTGTTTTGAGGTTGAGGTTGATTCTTTGCTTTTTCATTTTCTTTAGTGCTGAACAGTTTGCTTATAGTTGTTGTTGTTGTTGTTATAGCTGTAACCTCAAAACGCGAATTTGCTTTTGGTCAGAGCAAATGAGCGAGAGAGAGTGAGAGAGAAACACACACGCAGCTTGATTTTATTTGCACCATCGTTCGTTCATTAGACCTGCTTCTTTATATACATATATTTTTTTCTACTTACTTGCCATTTAACTGCTTCTTGATTATTAGTTGCCAGTGTGTGTGTGTGTGTGTGTGTGTGTAAGGTCAGAGCCGATCTCTTGCTGTTTGGCTGGTTAGCTTTGACTTCAATTCTGTTGCTCTACGAGAGAGAGCGAGACAGAGCTAAGTATCTACAAAACTATATTGAGCACACACATACACACACACACACACAGAAGAAGCAGCAGCAACAGCGGCAATTAACAACATCAGCATCAAAAGCAGCAGCACTTTGAAGCAACTGCGACAAAAGACAACAATAGCAATAACAGACAATCTTTTTGGGTTCCACAATGAGTCGAAGCCAATGTGTGTGTGTTTGTGTGTGTGCGTGCGATAGCGTTCATTGGCTTTATCTACTCTACTGTATTATCATTATGCTCTTGCCTCAGCCATTGGGTATATGCTTGAAACCATTATTGCTTGTTTCTGTGCATAGTTTTTGTTACACTTTATATGCTCTAAGAGTAAAGTTAACCTATAAAAGTGTTAAAAAAAACTATTCACTTTTGAAGAGTGTTTAAGCTTCGTTGGTTTCTGTTATAAGAAAACTACTTTTAATTGTTATTGTTTTGCAAAGTTTCAAGTGTGTGTGGTATAGCCAAAGAAAGAAAGAAAGAAAGAAAGATGAAGCGAAAATCAGGCACACTGTAAAAAAACTTTTGGGTACTTGTGCATATGTGTATCTTAGAAAATGACGCCAATAGTGATTAGTCAAGGTGGAATTTGTTGCCTACACGCTACTTCAATGACGTAAATGGGCGTTAAGTTCAATGTTTTCTCTATGTGTGTGTTTTTTACAGTGTATAACTTCAGGCATGTTGCATGCTACCGTGCTACGACTTATTTCATCTACATACAATTAGTATCTATACTGTAGATATTGTATCTGTATCTGTGTATCTTTGTTTGGTTCCGCTTATGCCAACGATCAGTTGCTTCGTCATGACTTTGAAGTTCGTCGCACGATTAACTAAAGCAACAATGACCATAACAATGTGAATGCCTTCTTGCTGGCTGATTATACGCCCATAAAGCATTATAATATCAGCTCTGGAAAATGCTCAATGCTTGCCTATCCGCTTGTCTATACAAATATATATATACTCAGTATCTCTCTGTTGTTGTTTGCCACACTTGAGCCGACTTAAGCTTGTGTATAGATATCAAATGCAAAGCACAAAGCAATAAATAGAATTCAATGTTATATAGTTGCTGTACAACAAACCATTTCATTTACATACTTATATGTGTTTTAAGTTAATTTTCTTTAACAATAGCATAGCTTAGCTTTTTGTCAGTTATCTTTAACCAAACACATTTTATTTTGATATGTTAATTAACCCAATCATTGTGTATTTTCAAACTAAAATGCTCTTAGTTCAATATAAAAAGTACAAACATTGAGTTTTATAGCTCTGTTCAAGGAAATTTTGGATTATGGCATTGTGCTATGTCCCTATAAGGATTATGCTAATTTTCCATTAATATCAACTTCCCTTTTTCAATTCCAATGCTTGGTCAGCCAACGTTTCGTAATTCTTTTATTAGATTTCCAATAAAATAAATACTATTTGTAGATTTAGAAGTTTTTTTGTTAAAGTTTTGGTTTGTTTGGGTCATAAACCGGTTCGTTTGCGAGCCGGTTAGCAGCAATGTTAAAAGCTTTAACAGTCGCATTTTGTTGGCCTAACAGAGCTTTTTTTTCTTTGGCATTAGATCGTTTAATTCTGTTTGGTTATTTCCATAAGAATGCCTCTTAAAGGGCGTATTTTTCATTGTCAAACAAAGCGCAACAAAAAAAAAAAAAGCTTCAACTCTGACCTCGACCCTGCATCGTGTGAATCTATAGAGACTAATTGTTTGATTTCGAACGATATCGTTGTTGATGGCGGCCTCTCGTTGAACCCGTTAACAAAATAAAGCAATGTTGACCTCAAGAAACTTTTCTATGTTTAACACCCTTGAGTTGACTGCGCTGTCTCGCCAGTTTGGCTATAACAAATAAACCAAATAATTGAGCGACGTGGCTGATTTGAATGTCAAGCTTCTTGGCACACTACGGCGAGGAGTGGCAGTAGGTTGGGGCGGGGGAGAAACATACATAACATAACATCAAACTTGTCGGTTGAACGCACCAAAGCCGTCTCAAACAAAACACAAAAGCCGAGGCAAGAGACGAGGCGAATAAAGTTAATATCTACTACTGCATATTGACATTGAACTCGTTCAATGTCAAAAATTATAATAAATTATGCGTGCACGGAGGCAAACAGACAAAACGAACATAGCAGCAGCAACAACAACAATTGAAAGTTGTTTATTGTTTTTTATTGTTTATTACACGGAAACAACATTTTTAATCGCTCTTAAAACTGCTGGCGATTTGCTTTGCTGACTCGCATTAGATACATATATATATACATATATATTTTGCGATGATATTTCATAACGGTTTTTCTTGATGACAAGGTAATCATGTGTTGCCACAACACACTTGCCACCCCTCCCCACTTTCCCACCTCTCCCACCTAGAACATATGTCAAGTAATGAAAAAAAATCATGCAACTTTTCTTAGTGTTTTGTGTTTTAGTCACATTGCCCGCCATTTGTTTAAAACAATGCATGAAAACAACAGTAAATACAAATTGTTTATGCATTTTGTTATTGTTTTAATTTGGGGAAGTGAAATTTCAAATCTGTGTATTGAGTCATCAAACGCGTTTGGGAACCAACAAAAAAAAAGCTGACTAACCAAAAATCTATTTGCGTTGTTCTGATTATAAAAAGCAACATATTTTAACATATTAAAACAATTTGTTGCTTGTCACTGAAGTTAACTGTTTAATAATTAATCAAAGTATATACACAGTGTAGTTAACACCTAGTTAAACCTGTTGCAAGTTTGAAACTGGAAATGTTTCTTCTTAAGTAACATTTAGAATTATTGAATGAATATTTATTATCATTGATATTTCTTTTTTTCTTTCATAATTTATCAAATAATTAAATTTGCATGGCAAAGAGTTTTTTTAATTTTTGATTTATTATATATATGAGTTAATAATTTAGTGAGTACCAAAATGTCTAATTTAAACGATTTATTCTTAGAAAATTTTATCGTTGGATTATTTGTTATATTAAAATGTTTGGTAAATTAAATATTATAATAGATATTATATTATTAAACTTATGTTTTGATTCTATATTCAATCTCCACTCCACTCTTACACCTTTTTATATAAGTTTAAAAGTAGCTTTTATCGATTTCACTTGTAATGAATTTGTTTACCACATAACAATACTATTTTGTATAATTATATTCCATAGTTTTTCCTTTTTAATTAAGCATTTTAATTGATATGCACTCGTTGTTTGAACCCTCTGACCTTTGCATTTGTTATTGTTTTTCGCTTTTCACAATTATCGTTCATTGAATTATCTATGCTATTAAGCCGCTAGCTTAATGAGGCCCAAATGCTTTTGGGGTCATATCAATTATAGAGCGCATAACGCACGAACCCCCCCCCCCCCGCCCCCCCCCTCGAGTAGATTTGTGTGCCGCAGAAACACGCCCATTATCCGGCTTTTGGTTAGGTTTTACGGCCCGGCTGTTTGGCAGTTCTGTGTTTCAGCAAGGTCGAAACAAGTCGTCCAACTAATCGTCATTACGATCGCCAACAGCTGTAGTTAAAGTTGCTGCATTAGTCATTCACAATGTTTGCTATAATGCGGAAAAGCAAACAGCTGCATCTTCTTAATTGTCATTGTTTGGTTGAAAAGCGAAAAGTTCACTAGCCCACAGCGCTGGATGATGATGTTGTTCATGGGCTCCCTTTGGGGGTCATTGGAAACACTCTCGACTAGACATATTGATGCGTAATTTTGTTAATATGCAGCGAAAAGATTATCGTTGTTGTTGTTGTTGTCGCTTTTGTTGTTTGTGCAGCAATTTCTATCTTTGAAGATATACGCTAAAAATGTTGCCAAAAATATTGCTTGTCACGCGCACGAGCTGTGAAAACAGTAAAAGAGAGAGAGAGAGAGAGAAAGCAAGCACGAATCTGTTGAAAACAGGAAGCGTAAACATTCTTCGACATATATATATATATATCAATATATACGTAGCACAGAGCAGAGAACTGAAAGAGTTTATGGCTAGCCATTGAGAAAGAAATCGAAAAGAATAAATAAATAAAATAAAATAAAAATGCCGCACGGCATTCACAAGGTCTTCTTTCTGATTGAGTGCTCCCCAACCCCCCAGCCGTTTTTTTTTTTTCTCTTCGCTGCCAGTGGCGTCGTTTTGAGTGTTACGAATGCTCCTAATTGAGATTGACAAGTCCAAATACAACTGTACAATACGAATGCGTATCAGTTTGTCTCTCGGCTCTCAAGGTTTGTTTTGTTTTCCCCTCTTTTTTTTCTTACTGTTCTTGTAATCATTTTGTTTCCTATCGCTTTAGTCGTGTCAATGTAGGAAATAAAAAAAAATATAACTGTTCTTATGTCTACAACATGTTTGTAATGTTTTTTAATGTCAAGTTTTTGTTGATTGTTGAAAAGTAAAAGTTTACACACACTTTCTAGTTAGTTATTACTAACATTAAGCTTAAATCAAGCGTCTAAACAGGTATTAAATGTTATTGCTGCATCAACAATAGAATTATTTTGTATTTGTTCATTTTTAAATTATGATGGATCAGTGAACTCGTCAGACAAGTTTTATTTTATTTTTTATTTTTTTGTTCAAGTGTTAATGATTTTAACTTCATGTTAAGCGTTTAATAATATTTGCATAGTAGAACATGGCACGTGCAACGTTCCACATGCAGCACAGCCTTTGTTTTGGCAACAAGTTTATTTTTTTTTATTTATTTTTTTTTTTTGGTGCTGGCAAATATTATCATAATTAATATACAGTGAAAAGAAAACAAATAAAATTAATACATTTTGTAATTAATATTTGCATTAGCAAAAACAATTAATAAACAGAAAGAACTTAAAGCTTTTTACTATTGACTAGCAAATACCCTCAAAATATTTTACTTTCTATAAATAATGTTTATAAAAAGTAACTTATTATTTTGATATTTTTTCCAGTTTATACTAGTTCCAAACCAAATCTATTGCACTTAATTTATTCTTACACAATAGTTGATGGATTTAATTTTAAATTATAAAATAAATGCGAGTTAAATAAGTCGTGTCTATCGAACCCCGCACGAAAGAAAGAATAAATAAATATATAAATAAATCACACAACCTCAAACGTCATAGAGAGAGTAAAGCTGATCTCTCTCTTTTCATAACTCTCTTTCTCTCTCATGATAAATGTTTGTTGTGGCTCTGTTGAGACTTATACAAATAGTATTTTGTATTTATTGATTGTTTATCGCATTTATTTTTTAATTACAAATTTTAATGGCATACGTATGTGATTAAAAGAATTCCAGGAAAATATAATGCGATAAGAAATGCACTGATAAGCGATATGTTTATATTCGTGTATTGTTTTGCCATGTAAAACGAAATTGTTGCTGCAACATGTGTCTGTGCAATATGTTGAGCAACATTCTTGATTCAATGTAAGCTTATAGTAAATAGATTATTGATTCTATTTGTGTTGGCTTTATTATTCAACTACTCTATATGTTAATGAACGTGGGTTGTTGTCAACATTTTTGTGATAACAAGATCTTCATAGTTATTACAAATCAGCATAGTTGCTTAGCTTGTTTGACAAGAATCAGCGCTACGAAGCGACAAAGTGCTATTGTCATAAATAATATAATAATATACTTGCGTTACGAATTAAAACATGTGTTTATTAACAAATAAGCAAATATTTTTTTTTTTGCATATCAATCGAAAATATACTTATAGAATTCATTGGGTTTTCTTCATCCACAGATCGTGCTGCATAATAAGAGTAGTGCGGATATAGCAACATTAATATCGGCTAAAGTGAATGGAGCCACACCGCTGGTCATCTCCTGTCGCAATGGACACTACGATATTGTAGAATATTTATTGACAAAGTGTCGCGCCAATGTGGAACAGGTTGGCTCCGTTAGCTTTGACGGCGAACCCATTGAGGATGCCCCACCATTGTGGTGTGCCGCCGCAGCTGGACACTTGGGCATTGTCAAGATGCTGGTGCGTCGTTTTGCCAATGTTAACAGCACGACAAGAACGAATTCGACGCCACTGCGTGCCGCCTGCTTTGATGGCCACTATGAGATAGTCAAGTACCTGGTGCAACGTGGAGCAGGTAAGTAGTTAAATACTCTTTTTCTTGCTGATTGATATTTATGATGTATCTGTCTGACAGACTTTGAGGTTGCGAATCGTCATGGACACACCTGCCTGATGATTGCCTGCTACAAGGGACACTATCGCATTGCACAGTATCTGCTTTCGCTCAATGCGGATGTGAATCGTTGCAGCATCAAGGGCAACACGGCGTTGCACGATTGTGCGGAATCGGGTTCGCTGCAAATACTACAGTTGCTGTTAAAGCATGGCGCCACAATGGATGTGGACTTTTA
The DNA here is from genome assembly GCA_035044725.1 of Scaptomyza caliginosa. Classification (NCBI taxonomy): domain Eukaryota; kingdom Metazoa; phylum Arthropoda; class Insecta; order Diptera; family Drosophilidae; genus Scaptomyza; species Scaptomyza caliginosa. Next base: position 160,403 of record JAWNNR010000010.1, on the reverse strand, counting down.
TGGCATGACACCGCTCTTGGCGGCCAGTGTGACCGGACACATGCCCATTGTCGAACATCTGATAACGTTGCCGTGTGTCAGTCGTGTGGCACGTATCGATGCACTCGAACTGCTGGGTGCCACCTATGTGGATAAGAAACGTGATATGGCTGTGGCACTGACACTGTGGCGACGAGCGCTCGAGGAGCGAGCACAGGAACCGCCGCTCGAAAAGAAGGTGCAAGAGCCGGTGCCAGCCTACGAGCTGGTCACCGAAGTTACCACCATTGAGGAGCTGGAAGAGCTCGTGCTCGATCCCGATGAGATGCGCATGCAGGCGCTGGTCATTAGACAGCGCATTCTTGGACCAACGCATCCGGATACCAGCTACTACATTCGTTTTAGGTAATGGCAATGGCCAGCAGGACTAACATTTGGCCTGGCTAACGTGACTTAAAGTTTGTTTGTAACTGTATTCTCTTTTACTTAACAGAGGCGCACATTATGCAGACGCTGGTCGCTTTGAACGCTGCATTGAACTTTGGTCGTATGCTTTGACAATGCAACAGAAAATCTTGCAGCCACTTAGCCCGATGACACAATCGTCACTGCTATCGTTTGCCGAACTCTTTAGCTTTATGCTGGTGGAGGCGGGGCGTCTGTTGCCGCGCGGACGCATTGTGCCGCCAATTGAGGCGGACGGCATGCTGACCATCTTTCACAAGGCCGTGCTGGAGGTGGAGCGGGGCCAGGCATTTACGTTGGAGCAGCAACAGATGTTGCCCGCAGCTGCCAGCAGCAAACAGCTAACACAATCGCCATCCTCGTCATCGACATCATCGTCAGCCAGCTCGACATCAACATCAACATCCACATCCACATCATCATCGACATCAACATCAACATCGACATCGACCACATCAACCTCATCGAGCACATCGTCTGCCTCAACGTTGTTGTCGGCACATCAACACGACTGCAATCATGATCCCAATGCACTTAGCCGCACTCTGGTCAGTGCCCTGCACATTGGTTGCCTGCTCAGTTCGCTGTTGGATGGCGAGAATTTCTGTCCAGACATGCGACACCAGGTGATGAATGCCCTATACCGCCTTAATCGTCTCAAGGTGCATGTACGCTCCGGACGCACAGCCCTCCATTATGCCTGCTATCGCGAGGGCACACTTGTCGGCCGTTATCCCTCCTGCCAGTTCCCATCGGCATCGCTGGCCAAGGCTCTGCTGGAAGTGGGTGCCGATCCCAATGCCGTGGACGATGCCGGCAATACACCGCTGCATCTGGCAGCCTCAGTACAGCTCTATGTTGAGCCCTTGGCCAACACGCTGCTCGAGGGTGGTGCGCATTTGGTAAGTGTTTCATGCATTCACATACTTGGCTACCTTTCTCTTAAACATCGCTTTTGTTCTTTGTTTTGTTTGGCACAGGACACAAAGAACGATGATGGTGAGACCTTTGAGTCATTGCTGGCGCCCACAGCTCTGCACAAGATCATCGATCCCATGAAGTATACATCGCTGGCGTGTCTGGCGGCGCGAACTATCAAACAGCATCGCATCAAGTATGAGAAGGCTGTGCCACCGGCGCTATATAAGTTCATCGAGTTGCACTAGGCGAGCTGCAGTTGCGAGCAGGAGAGAGGAAGCTAACAGGCTGATTCTCTTGTTCTCTCTCCTCTTTCCTTTCGCTCTCTTGCTCACAATCGGATATACTAGCGTTATGCCTCAACTGAACGAACGATCAACCAACCAAACGCCCGCCCACCCGCCATCGAAGCCATGCCACGTGGATAGACATAAAATATGAATTACAACTACAACTACTACTACTACTACTATTACATTATTATAAATACATATATATACTATATAGGAGAGCTGATGATGATGGGGAGAGCGTTAATAATGACTAGGAACTGATTTGTGATGTTTTGCAAGCGAAGTGCCCGAATCTTTGGTGGCGCAGATAATTTGATAACGATGATGATCATAATGATTTCGACGATCTGACGATTATGAATGATAATGATGACGAATATACAACAACAAAAACAACAACAACGACAACAAACAAACAAACACACAAACACACAAACAAACAACATAACAATGCAAATTTGCTGTTTAGAATTTTGCTTGCAAAATGTTTTTATTTTTACATCAACCTATATATATATATAAAGATTGTGTTCTTGCTACTCCTTTAAAAATATTCTTTTTGTTTGTGTCTTATGATAATAACTAATTATTATATTACGTATACGCCATGTGACGATGTCGTGCAGCTAAACATAATTGCAAATGCTTCTATTTTTGTTAATAACTAAAAAGAAAAAGAAAAGGCTGTCGCAAGGTCCTCATAGCTGTTGCGACAACGTCCATGCGGCAACCATGTTATCCGTATTTACCTTATCCTACACCTAACTAAACTGAAACCGTCTCTGCCTAAGCAATAAAACGTGAACCGAGTTTGTGGAACAAAATAACTAGAATTAACAACATAATACATATATACATATTTCATTATATTCGTTTAGATTCGATTCTCAAATGTGCACTCAACCATTTTATGATACCGCATCGCACATTGCAGCTTATGCATGCCTCAAGCAAATCTAAACTAGAACTTTAAAATATACATTATACAAAGGGAAGGAAAAAACCCAAAAAAGAAAAATGCGAACACGAAAAATGTAAAATCAAAAACAAATGATAACAAAACGCATACAGTATAAGATATATGTAAAGAGTATGTTTTGTTGTGCGTGTGTGTGTGTGTGTGTGTGTGTGCGAGTGTGTGCGAGTGTGTGTATTTTTATTCCTTTTATCGAACAGAGACAATTGGCATGTTAATGTTATGCATTGGGGCGTGCCAAATTTGCACCTGCCACAAGCGAACGCACACACACTGGTGGCAACAAAAAGTGGCACAGGGCAATGTGACTAGCTATTTGCAATTTACATTAATTTATAAACGAAATGTACACTTGTAAAGTAATATTCGAGATAATTTTACATATAATTTAGTTTTATATTAAATTTAGAAAACTATCAACATTAAACTGAGCGCTCAAAATGCAAAATAATATAACTCAACTGGTATTAATTTCACTCAGGTGCTTGCAGCCATGCCACTTTTTTTGGCCAGCAGTGTTGTCGTAATATGATTGAATTATATTGTCATGCATACAAAAACCAATTTGCCTACCCATACATGTGCATGTACACGTGTGTGTGTGTGTGTGTGTGTGGGTGGGTGGGTGTGTGTATTGCGCACTATATAAATATTGTATCTATGTTAAATTATGCAAATTGTATTACCCGCCTAGCCAATGTACAATGTAAGTAAGTCGTCAAAGTAAAGCAGATAATGTCGATAATTTGGAAACGAGTGTGGAATAATCTTCTTAGTTTGCTAGTTAGTTATCCACAACACTTGTGTTAATCTATGCATGTGCAACAACCCTAGTTTACATACACAAAAAAAACCTGATAATATTTTAGAAAAATATACGAAAAAAAAAAAACAAACTAAAAAACAAAATGCACTTTGATTTTGTGTGACTATAAAAAGCGTTGGAAAACTGCATTGAACTTAAACAAAATGTGGTTTGTACTATTGGGTCTTTTGGCCATAGTCAGTGCCGAGGGTGGCGAGTATTTTGAGAACTACTACAACGAGATCGATGTGGAGGATGAGCAGGCAGAGACCAAGACACGCAATGCACTCCGCTCACCGCTACAGTTGTGGCCCACACAAAGAATCTATTATCGCATAGCTGGCGATTATAGTCCAGAGGAGGCGGATAATGTGCGCCTTGCCATGAGCACGTTCAATGAGCAGACCTGTTTGCGTTTCGAGGAGCTATCGGGTGCAGCGCCAGTTGGCAGTCGTTATGTCTACTACAAGAAGTCGGCCAAAATGTGTGGCACGCGCATTGGTTACAATCCCATACCGCTCTTTGGCTCCGGTTCGCATGATGTCCAGCTCACCGAGAAGTGCCTGACAAAGCCGGGCATTATACAGCATGAGACGCTGCATGTGCTGGGCCTGTACCATGAGCAGAGTCGTCCGGATCGTGATGAGCATATTGTTGTGGACTATGATAATATACCGCGCAAGTATTGGTCCCAGTTTATTGCAATGACAGAGTCCACAACAACCACATACAATGTGCCCTATGACTTTGACAGCGTTATGCATTATCCGAAGAATGCCTTTGCCAAGGATCCCAGCAAGCCAACAATGCGAGCTCTGGTTAATGGCGAGCCGATGGAGCGAGAGATGGGGCAGGTTGTGGGTCCATCCGAGGGTGATTTGCACAAAATACGTATGATGTACAAGTGTGAGACATAAATGTAAACAAGCAGCAAGAGAGAGAGAGAGAGAGAGATGGAGAGAGAGAGGTAGAGTTTTGAGTAATAAAACGTAAGCAATAACACAGTGGCTTTGAGCAGTTTACTATTTTTTATTTTGTTGATTTTTAGCTAGCTGATTTGATTTTTTAGGTAAAAAGTTAAATCAACAGGTGCGCTTGCCACTTTTAACTACCTCCGCTTAAAATTAACAATTTGCACGGAAAAAAATCAAATAAATCACAAAGGGTTTTGCCTTACCAAGGCCTTCGTGCTCCAACACAATCAACATTCAACATTCGATGCGAAATGGATTCGTGTCAGTGTCAGTTAGTGGAATAGAAAGTGTTTTGTGAGCTTTGGTTTGATCTGGGCAGACAGCCAAAGAACTTAAGTGCTTAAACAGTGCGAAATGTCTAGATGCCAATGTGTCTATCCACTTGCAGTCGACAAGTGTGTGTGTGTGTGTGTTGGTGTAAAACTAAAGCCATGCCAGTTTAAGTAAAACTAATTAATATTTCTATTTTTTTACACCAGCACATAAAATGAAAGAAGGAAAAAAAAAACAAAAGTAACGGTAACCATAATTGCTGTCTAAAGAGCAATTGCATACGAAATGTGCGCCGGCATTTAAAGTAAAGAGAGCTACAGAGCGAGAGAGAGAGAGAGAGAGCGCACTGGCAACAGGAAAGTTCGCCAGTTCGAAAATGAGAGCGCCTGGAAGCGAGCGCACATGTTCACAACACATTGCACCACTGTGCAGTCAATCAAATGGCATCAAAGCTCGCTCTCGCTAGAACAGAGCTTTGGCTTTGGCCGCTCTTCGGCACATCGTCGGCTTTGGTGCCTTGGCTCGTTTGGTTTGGTCCACCACTCGTTTGTTGTGACTGTTATTCGAGTGCTTGTTTCAGTATATTTAGTGCAGTCGTTTCGTTCGGTCGTTCTAACGCCTTAGTCGCATTGCTTTGGCCTACTCCAGAGATAGTACCCCACACACATACTAAACATCCACATCCACGCACACATGCACCAAGCTCAGAGTACTGTTATTATATAGTGTATGTGTGTGAGTGCTTGTGCTTGTGCTTGTGCTTGTGTTTTAGGTGCGGCAACGAGTTGAAAGTAAAAGTTGCTTGCTCAATGTGCATAATAATGGTAAATAAATAATTAAGCTAATACACAAGCCAACTCATAAGAGAGAGAGAGAGAGAGAGAGAGAGTACAAAAGCAAAAGAGCGAGAGAGAGAGAGAGAGAGAAAGGGCAAGCAATTAATAATGCAAATGCAAAAAGTGCGTAACAGTGGAAAAATAATCAAATCATACTACGAACTAGTGCTACAGATAAAAAGTGTCAAATAATAATAACAATAACGGTTAACAAACCGGAACGAACTGCTTTAAATTGTGACACAGCAGATTTAATCACATCTTCACCCTGTAAACCCCTCGCCACCCCACACCCAAGCCACCAACAAACAGTTTATGCACGTGGGCATTTTGGTCAACGAAGGACAACAAAAAACAACAACAACAACCAAAAATATTACCCAACTTTGTTTTGATTTTGTTGTTTATGCTGAAGGCCGCATAAAAATAACTTTTGCCCTTTTTTTTATATTTTATATTTGTTTTTCTCGTTTCGCCATTTGGTGCCAGGTGTTGGTCAAAAGGAAGAGCGAAAATACCTGGCACGGAAAATCAATTCAAAAAGAGTTTTAACAAATTGCACATTGAGTGAAATAACCTTGGGGAACTATAAGTTATACTTTGTGCCAAAATGAAATTGATGGCCTAAGTAATTCCAAAAAAAGTTAATTGAATAACTTAAAAAACAAAAACTTTTCCCAATTTCGCAGTGAATAAATAGTTTTTCCGCAACACAAACGATTTTTTTTGTGGCACCCAAAAACTGTCACATAGATAAGAAAACCAAAAAAAAACAATATCATAACAATTTGCATTACTATCAAAATTCGTTGGGCTGTAAAGAAAGAAAAACAAAAAAAAAAAAACCGCAAAATTGGTACCCAAAGAGGCTTTAAAAATGCACAAAGGGTTGCCAAGCGCACATGTGTAAACCTGCCAGCTTTGCCCCCTTCGAATTTCCGTGGTAAATTTCTTCTATCTTTTATCCCTTTTTCCGCTCTCTTTTTATTTGTTGTTGTTGTTTTTGGTGTTGTTTTAACGCTTGGTTTGATTTTTTCCGTATGATTTTAAAGCATTTTGTTGAGGTTTGCGCGCTGCAAGTGAAGTGAATATAATAAAAACAAATAAAAACGGTTTTAACTCAATTACAATTTAAACATTTCAACTCGAGCGTCAACAAATGGAATAGCGAAATTCAGTTAACTCGTGACAATAACAAAAAGCAAACACCAACAACGACAAAAAGGTATATTAATTAAATGTATGGTTTTATCATTCTATGGTTTGGATTATATAGATAATCGCTAAATACCGTTAGTCTCACCACACAAGAGTGGGAGCGAGGGGAGAGGTATTTTTGTATACCCCGAGGCACGTGGCTTATAATTTTGGTTTGCTTAACTTCATTTGCGGTTTATTTGATGAGGCAACACAGCGGTTGGTCTATTTTCCAGGCAGCATGAGTTTTCCCGCACCCTTCGAGTAAAGTGAGGCCACTTTATGCGTATCTCAATTTAATTATTGTGGCAAGGATATGGTTTTTTTTTTGCGCTTAGCAAAGATGAAATTGAAGCTTTATTTAAATATCTTTATTATTTAGTTATAAAGTTCTTAGAATAATATTCATTCCTGTTCTATTAAACCTTAAGCATGTTGATTATTTAGTTTAAGCTTGTTTTAGTTGTATTTAATTTTATCTAGCAATAAGTTTTAAGCGATTCTTAAGCGAGTTAATAATCAAATTAGATGCTTAATAGAAATTCGAAACAGGTAAAAAAGTTTTAAAGGCAAAAAGGCAAGAGCACAGTAAGATTATAATAATATACATAATTGTTTTCTTGTCTTGTTTAATTACTATTTAATTTGCTTAGTGTTTGTTTAAAGGTAATTAATAGATAGCCAGCTAAAGCCTTGTGTAGAAGGAGAAGTTAATCTGATCATTAAGCATGAGTTAACTATTCTAAAGCAAAAGGTTTGCATACAAGTAAATAAGAATTAAGAGAAAGAATTACAAAATTACAAAACCAAAACGATATAAATAAGTGTTAAATAATAAACTAGCAATAAATATGATGTTAAACTATTTAAAATACATTTATGTACAATTGTTTGCTACTTAACATTCGTATTTTAAGCTTTGTTTTATTGCTTGAATAAAATTGAACATAATTGAATTTTCTTGCGTCTTTCATTTAAGCCACTGCTACAACACTGTTCCCAGTGTTGAAAAACTAAGCAAAGGGCAAAGATAGTTTGATTTAATTTTTAGTTATTACAAAACAAATTAAAACCTTTTTTGAGCCCAACAAGTTGCTTAAAATTCTCAATAAAGCTTTATGCATACTAATGACAAGCTTTGCCACTTAAACGCACAGAGTTGCCACCCCAACAAACAAACACACACACTAAAAACGAGGTCAACCAAGACCCTTGTCTGCTCCAGAGACCCGAATACATAATTGTATATAAACAGATAAAAGATTTCACTTATCCCTCGCACACATTTAACATTGTCACTTTAACCTTTTGCATTGTGTACGATAGAAATGAAAATAAATTTTTTTGTTATTTTTCTTGCTGTTTTTTTTTTTTGCTGTTGCAACAGAGATTAGCATGAATACATAAATTTGCATATTACTTGGTTTGTGTCATTTTATTTTTTAATAATGCATAAAGCGTGTCATTTTTGGTTGGCAAGCGGATTATTTGCCTGGTTAGTCGCGTTATTTGTAGCTAGTTGAAAATTCTTTTTATTTAAATTGCTTTCGATTTATTCAAGAATATTATTGTATAATATTTTCTGTTAAATCGGATGCGTTAAACAAACAAAAGGATATGCATTAAAAAAAACAAAAAAAAAACAGAACACAAAAAAAAAATATAATATGCTGTCAATGAAAGAGAAAAAAGATAAATGAATATGTGTGTTTGTTCGTATTGCAACAAAAGCGAAGCGAAGTGGCAACATGCTACAGAGGGCGCCACATAATTAAAGTAAATTTATAGTTGAACAAATGCGACGGCATTGTTTTTAATCAAATATAATTACACGGCATGCATATATCATTAATTAAATGAATGGCCTTAGGGCGTGGCCCTTTTCCTTTTTTTTCCCCCTCGCTTTTGCTATTTTCGACAGCTGTCAACGCTGCCAATGACCGATAAATAAATATCAGCCTCGCATTAATGCGTGAAGCAGCAGTCATCAGCTGCAGAAACTGTTGCACTGCGCCTTAAATATATATTTTGTGGTTTTTCTGCCGTGGAATTAAGCGAAGAGCAGTTTTTTTTTTGTATATTTTTAATGGAAATTATAATTATGCGTTGTGCTTTAATTATGCATCTGCCAGTGGGTGGCTGGGTGGCTCAGTCCAAGGCACTTACAACTTAATGCCCCCTCCAACGTGATGTGCTTACGCTGCTTAAGCCACTCTTGCCCTCGACCCACGGCGCGTATACGCAACGCAAGCCTTGACACTAATTACAGCTAACAAAAAAAAATAATAAAAATAAATAAATGTAGAAAATATAGCTGGTCCTGCTAGCTTACCTTGGCTGCGAGCTTCCCATTGTTTGTGGCAAAGCCGACTTCTTGCTTGCGTCTCGGGTATTCTGGCGTTGCAACACAGCATTTGCCCATGTGGCATGCCGCAATCGTAGTTTCTCATGCGAAATATATTTCTATTTATATATATCTGTGTTTTGTCATGCGTTAGACGTTTTGTGGCTATAAGTTTTTCCATAAACCTGTACTTTTTTCTTAAAGGCTAGGCACATTTTTGTTGTATATAGATTTTTTTTATAATTTTTTAATTTAACCATAAAATATTGTTTAGTTTCTGCCAGAGTTTTAAAAAAATAAATTTTTATGATTTTAAGTTGGTTTCTTATCTTTCTGATTTGTTGCCTTTAAATATTTTGATTTCTTATTAATGTATTTAACCTGTTGAATACAACTCTTAAATGTTAAGAAATGGCTAAGACTTTAGTTTTAAGCATTTTAATATTTAAGTATGGCGTATTCTTACAGTGTACATATGCAAAAAAAAAGTAAATAGAGTTTATTTATGGTAGTTTATAGATTTATTAATGTTTAGTTTGAATATCAAGTTATTAATGTTTTTTTTTTCTATCTTCAGAATATAAAATATTATTTTTTTTTTAATGAAGTGTAAAACCGCATTATAATAAATGGCAAATGTAACTTTGAAAGTTTTGAAATAATCAGTTAAAAATTTGCATTACAAACTAAAGCAAATACCAAGAATAATAAGGAAATAACTATTTGGCTTTAGTAGCAAAAAAGTTTTGCAGTTTCTTTTTAAGGAGAATTTCAAATTCCATTAAAAACTACAATAAATATTTGTAGGTAAATGCTTTTACTAGCTGCAACATACTTTAACTTGAGCCAAACAATTTATTACCTTGTTGAACAGTGGAAATAAAAAAGTTTTTAATAAATTTGGTTTTCAGACCGCTAATTAATTTAAGCTTAGCAAAGTTTTGCTGCTGTTGTTCATGTTCGTTAGAAAAACCAAGAGTTAAATAGTCTGACTGCTTAAGAACATTGGAAAAGTTTTATTCGATTTAATTTAATTAATACAAAAGCAATTATTGGCTTTAAGAAACTATAAATCAACTTTTCGTTTACGCAACTTTAACAATTTATTTAAATACTTGAAATTCTTTTTTATTGCAATCTCCTTTTTGGGTTTTGTGAATGCCACAAATTGTAAACATTATTATTTATATTCTAGCAATGGCACTTGAGCAAAATCACATAGATTTCCATTAAAATATTTTTGCCATGGCATTTTTGACTCTCTTCCCTCTTTCAATTTCCGTTTCTCTCTTTCTACACTTTTGATTATCATTTTTTGGGGCAAACATTTGCCGCAGTTGGCAACATTTTCTTCGCTTTTTTTCTTGGCGCTTTCTCTATTTTTATATTTAGCAGTTACTGAAACACATTCATAAAATAAACAAATGGGGCAGGATAAACACACACACACACACACAGAACAGTACGTGCCACACACACAGAGGCAAATTTCCATTTATTTCGACTTTGACATTTGAATTTTTAATGAAATTCCAAACATTTTAACGCTTTTTGTTTTGCTTCTTCAGAGTCATTGCAGCTGCTGTCGACAAACACACACACACACACACACAAACGCAAGCAGGCAAGAGATACGTGAGACGAAGGACAATCGCAGCCGGCCGGCATTTGTGTAGGCTAATGAAGATGAAGTGATACCCAGTGATATCGTGTTAAAGTGGAATTAAATAGAATATAAATCGCTGGAAAAATGACTGCGATTTCTCAGCACCAGCCGAGCAGAACAAATGCAAACTAGTTTGCCAGCACCAAAAAACAGGCAAGCGAGCAGGCAGGCAGGCAGGCAGGCAGTCAGCTCTAGTAGAGCCAAGGACAAATAGGCCCCGAGCAATTTGTAAGGCTGCTCGGCAATTTCACGCATCGCGGCAAAGATGGCAGGCGCTAATAAGCCATACCATAGCCACGCCCATCCAAGTGAGCAGACAAACTAAGCGAGCCGGGGAAGAGAGAAAGTGCTAAGATCTTTTGAGAGTAACCCAACAACGGACAGAGTGAAATATGATGGCTACTTTTCAAATGGAAACACGCCAACAGCAGCAGCAGCAGCAGCTAAAGCAGCAGCAGCAGAAAAAGCAGCAACAAACGAATTTAAAACAACGAGCAAAGCCGCATCAACGGCAACGATATGCGGATTCGAATACAAAATCGCAGCAACATCTACATGGCAGGCGGCAGCAGCAACAGCAACAGCAACAGCAGCAGGAGGTGGACCAGGAGGAAGGGGATATAGCCACAAGTTGCACACGATTATGGCCAACCTGCTCCGCCTTCGCCTCTTCATCCAGCAGCAACAGCAGCAGCAGCAGCAACACCTTCGATTGCAACAGTTGCCAGCGTGCATTGATAATGCTCAGCATGATTGTTGTTGTTATCGTTGTGATATCAGGCAATGGAGGTAAGTAACAATTAGAATTATATCTTAACTAGATAAGCCTCAGTATTTAAAGTAATTACTTTCAGAAACTTGACTTGTTTTTTGTTAGTTTATTTAGTAAAAACACTTTTTCTAAATATAAACAACCTTGAAATATTAAAGAAAAATATTTTATAACAAGAACATTTTTAAAAATTTATTAAAATGTTTTTTGAAACCTTTTCTTTGTTAGCAATAAATTGAAATTGATTTTTTTTAATGCCAACTTTATACTTTTAGAGGAAATTAAAGGGAAAACCAAATCGAATTGCTATCTTTAAGCATTGGAAAATATTCAAAATAAAGTACCAAATCCACATCTATACCCATTTTCCTGACCATTCTCATTAGTTTTGTTGTTCAGGGCCATTTTCGTGCTCCACTTTTGCTTCGAGCCTTTCGCGTTCGCAAATTGCAATTGTTTGTCAAATTGATTTGACCAATTTCATTTATTGATTTCGATTTTCGATATCATTCATTCAGTTGTCATGCTCAATGAGTCAGCACCAATGAATGAATTGATATTTTTTGTATTTTGGCCATCTTCAGTTCAACTTGGCCAGCTTGGCATTTTGTAACAAGAACATTTTCCCCGACCTTACATAATACTTTGGGCTTTTTAGGTTAGGTAATTAATTTTGTGTGCCTCAAAAGTCTTGGGAAATCAATGTTTTTGTCCTGGCCCGACCAAATGCTAGTTGGTTTGTTGTTGTTGTTGTTGTTCTTGTTGTTGTTATTATTGTTGCCTGACTAAGTTCCCCAGCGATTTTCATGCCCTGATTGAGTGTGGATGCAAGCTAGCCCTGCATGACTAACTACACTCGAATATGCTTGGCAGTTTACTGGTGTGTCTGTGTGTGTGGGTGTGTTGTGTATAGCTTTCATTTTTCATATGCCGTGCCGCCATGCCTAATGACAAGGGCTGCCTTTGGGCCTTGGGCCTTTGGCCAGCTGAGTGGCCAACAGATATCATCATTGTTCTTTAATGAACTGGGTAAGTCCAGAGCGAAGGTGCATAATACCGATTCCATGTTGAATGCAAATTTGATTGTTTTAATTGCAGTTTATTAATTGTTAGTGAGTAATTGCAAAGCAGTTTTTTTGCTTTTTGCTTGCTGAGCCAAGCAGTTGTGGTTTGTCAAGCAGTGTAAGGCAAGCAGTTTATTAAATGGCAGTACCTTTTGCAAGTAACTTTGTATAAAAAGTTAAATAACTTTTGCCAAATATTATTGTTGTTGTTGTTGCCTTGCTGCACAACCTTGGCTTCAATCTAAAAGAAGAAAACCTGGTCGTAAACGTTTTAGAACGACGTCGCCACAAGAAATTGTCAACTGCCAAAAGTCACACAAGGAATAAATAAAGAAAAAAAAACCTCAATCAACAAACAACGAAAAGAAAGTTTTGAAACCAGCAAAAAATATTTAAATAACACGACTTCCCTCATTTAATTTAGCGCATACTTTTCACATTTTTTTTTTTATATTTTTATGGCGCCAAAAAGAAGAAGTAAAAACGAGAACAGCAATAAAAGATGCGCAATATAGCTTTAAATATTTAAAGAAATATGTTTTTTTTTTTCTTCCCAATGCGTAGGGAAAGAGAAGTGAAAGCTGTTCGTTACGATCAAGCAGTCAGCGATTTTTAATTTTTTAAGTGAATTTAAAAATTTAAAACTTTTGCAAGAAGTAAATTTAGTCAAGACACAAAACTCTCTCACACACACACACCCACTCACACTTACAGGGAGCAAAAAGTTTTGACATTTCAAATGTTTCTGACAACAACAGCGCCATGTTAATAATAACAACAGCGCGGGCGTACATAACTACAACAATCTAAGCAAAAAACAACAACAACAGCAGCACGAACAGAGTAAAAACTGAGAAACAAGAAGAACCAGCAACAGGAACATGCCCTGCGGTCGGCTCTCTTGTACAACGCTGACGTTGACGTTGACGTTGACGCTAACGCTAACGCTGACGTCGTGACGTCGCTGTATGAAGCGTCCCGGCATATGACTTTTTGATTTCTGCAGGGCGCTTTTAAGCAAGTACCGTATATATGTATGAAAGCTCTTAATTTATGTTGCTGTTGTTTTCTGCTCTGCTTGTTCTTGTTCTTGTTGTTGTTGGGAACTGCTGTTGGCATTGGCATTACCGTTGCGGTTGCCGCAACCCAAGCAGTCAATTTATTTTAATTTCTAGCCAGCGGCTCTTTATTTATCATGTTGTTTTTCCCAGACAGACAGACAAACAAAGAGAAAGAATGGGCAAAGGCCATTCAGTCAGTCAGTCAGTCAGTCAGTCGGGCTTTTAGCGTTGCAGCAGCCAAACTTATTAGCAACATTGTTTGCCTTGGCAATTGAACAGCGAACATGAAAGCTAACGCAGACAACGCAATATTGCCGTTCTTTTTGCTGCTGTTGTGGTTGTTGTTGTTGCTGCTGGTGCTGTCAATATCAGGACTACTACATACATATCAGCCCCAAAACATGACCGGAAGGCGGCTTGGCTAACAACAAGCAAACGAGCTAGATAAGTTGCGTGTATGCTGCTAGTACAGTGAGAGAAAATAGTTGGCGTTTCGAAATAACTTTTATTTATTATAAATTTTAATGAAAAAGTTTTACTAAATATCGTTATAAGTAATTCAATTTATTTAAATATTTATGTTTTATGTATCTTTTTGGTTAAAAATTTTATTTGTTTTTTAAACTAATTTTAATTGCTGAAAAAACTATCGATAATTCAATAGTTCAAGCTAAGAGTAAGCTTAACTCATTGAAAAATCACTTAATGCTCTCTTAAAGTATAAAAAACAAGCTTAGAACACAAACTATTAGTAATAACTTTTCTAGCAAACTTATCAAGTTTTGTGTTTTTTTCTCTCTGTCTGTTTGTGTGTGTGTGTACGTTGAAGTGACAGTGTTGGGCCAACGTGCACAACATGTTTAATCTAATAAAGTCGCTGGCTGCCAACTATAAAATGGTCGCCAGCGACTTTATTAGATTACATATCCACAAGCTTCTCCTCAGTGCCATAAAAACGTCTCTGCTTGGGCGTAATAAGCGTATCAAGTGCCCAACACACACACCCACACAAGCTTAAGATATAAAAATAAACACACACACACACACATACAGAGTTGAACACATGTGTGTGTTTTTTGTTGAGTCTCAAGCAGACATATCGTCGTCATTCGCAACGTTCCTGCTGCTGCTTGTTGGCTGGCTGCTAAGTGATGGGATAAATGGCGGTGGATAAAAATTGGTCGTAACTACAACAACAACAAGCAACAAACAACAACAACAAACAGCAGTGGGTCCAAGTGGCTTGCTACAACTAGTTGTAGTTGTGACGCAAACAAGTAAAAAAAAAATGAAAAAAAAAACAGCAACAAAACACACGAGAAAAAGCACAAAACAAAAGTTTATGCTACGCGAATATACCAAAAAAAAAAAACAACCTGTGTGTGTGTGCGTAATTTGCTAATTACCTAAATGGTTGCAAGGTATACGAGCGAAACTAGTTTTCCATCATCAGTGTGTGTGTGTGTGTATTATCGATGAAAAGCATACAATGTGCTCGGTTTTCGAGTTTAAAAGCATAACAAAAACAGCCAAAAATCTACAAAAAAAATAGTTCAGTTTTTTGTTTTTACTTTTGCTTTTGCTCGTTGGCATCCAGTCAGGGGGTTGCTATGGCCAAAAGTGTACTAACTGAACAATTATGGTAACGATATTGCATAAATAATGGCAGCAATTAAAGTTTGAAATTTGAACTAAGTGTGGGTAATGTCATTTGCATGTTTTTGTTTTTGTTAGACCATTATAAAGCAATCACTTAACGTTATCCACTTGAACAATGTGTACACATTTTGTTAGCATCTTGTGACAATTTTTGCTGGCTATAAAATGCATTTTGTTATGGTTCTGGCCGCTTGCCAGGTGTTCGTATTAGGAGTTCGTATTAGGAGTTAATACTACTAGCTTATCCGTAGTTATCGCATGTGCAAATCATTGATTATACTTGCTCTTGTTAAATTTTGAAGTGCGACACACTTGAAATAGGCAATATTTGCATTTATCCAAAGTTATCCGAATTTATCCGTATATTATCCGAAGTTATCCGATTGTATTTAGAGCTTAATGAACGCGTCTGCAACTATTCTGACTTATCCGAAATTGTCCAGACTTATCCGATGTTATCCGTTATTATCCAAAACTGAATTTTTCCATTAAAATACCTATTAGAATGTATTTAAATGTGTTTTATTAAATTTTCTTGTTTGCTTATGCTATTGTCAATACGCTGCTATCATACTTCGTCTGATTATCTATTTCCGTTATGAATTTTGAAAATGTTTCATATGTGAAATGATGCCTAGCATCATATATGCTGCAATCGATACGGATGCGAAAGTCAGAAAGCTGCCAAATATGAAACGGATGCAATTACGACAATGATTTCCTCTAACAAATGTGCGCAATAAAAAATGTTGAAGACAATTGAAATGGTGTTCAAAAGAGGCTTCAAACTTTGTATCTGTCAAGCGTTGTAATTAAATAAATAAAAAACCTTTCACTGATAAGACTTTATGCTCTACTTAATATTGCAGTGCTTGCCGCTCAGCGGGACTCCTATAAATCGAAGGATCTAAGCAGCAGTAATAATGCCATACCAAATGAGGCCGATGCTGCGGCTGCTGCTGCGAATGCTGGCATTGCCGGAAGCGGAAGCATGACCAGCATTACCAACAACAACGGAAGCTACAAAAATAGCCATGCGACAACCACGGACATCAGCGCCAGCTCCAGCATTAGCTCAAGCTCTGGCGTAACAACTATAACAACAACAACAACAGCATCAGCATCAGCATCAATCAGTGGCATTGCCAGCGGCAGTCTGCACAAGGGTAACTCAATAGCATCCCTGGCTGCCGCTTCCGGCATCAATCGCAACAGCATCGATCTGATGGACGACTCACGCAACAGTGGACCCTATTTCGATAGGAATGCTTCGAAAAATGTCACCGCACTGCTGGGCAAGACGGCCTATTTGAATTGTCGCGTCAAGAATCTAGGCAATAAAACGGTGAGTAAGCAAAAAAACAACAAAAAAACTCAACCCAAGCGAAGCATTTAACTTATCAACCCGAACACAACGCAAACCCAAACAGTTTTGTGCAATTGTTATGTCATTATGTGCCATCAAAATGTGATTTGTAATGGGTGTGTGTGTTAGATTTTCATGTTTTTTAGCTAATTAGCACGTAAAATGCGCCCACATGGCGGCTTTGGGCTAATTGTTCCGCTGCCAAAACAAAATGATTAATTATACCGAAACAGGAAACAGATTTTACTTTATTCAACTTTTACCGGCTCGACAACGTCCTGCTGTGCGGAAGGAAATGCCGCAAACATTTCACACACACACACACACACACACTTACTATATCCTCTTCTCACTTTCCTACTTCTTTCTCTAACAGTAACAACACTTCCGGCCTAGGCTTCCAAACAAACCTGGCACAACTATTCAAATCGACTCCTGGGACGCTTACCACCCAAAAAAAAAAAAAAAAAAACAAAGCATACAAATATGCAAAAGCTTTCATTTTGTTATTTTTTTACTCTTCGTGCTCCTTGTTGTTGGGCGGTTTTTTTTTCTTCTTTTTTGGGTTTTAGTTTTGTAACCTGCGCCGTAGTCATTTGGTTTCCGTTACTTCCTGTGCGGCCGTCCGTTGGCCCCATGCTTATTTTCCGATAATAATATGTTACATGTCTGCCCAGGCAGCTGCTCCCTTCCCACCGCTCAACTAGGTCTGTGATTAGGTGGTTTGTTGGAGTGCTGCATGTTTCGCCAGCTATTTGAGTTGCGGTTTCGAAAACTAATTTGCGTGATTATTAAATTCGAGCGGCCTGTTTGCATTTGTGGGTTAGTTGGCTGGTGTTGTGAAAAGTTTTTGGGTCTTGCTGCTCCAAATAGCTAAAATGTGGCTTAGGTTGGGTCAAATCAGGTACATTGGCTAGCAACTTCATCAGATGCCTTTATTAACGAGAGAATATTATTTATAGATTTACTTGGTAAGGGTTTTATTTAAATATGATTATTTAAAGCGACTTATTTTCCTATATAGTAGGTCAAAGCAGCTTCAAATTGTTTGTTTTTATTTAATTAAATTTAATTACGACATTCTTTTCATATCTCTTTCAAGTCCAAATACAATTGTTCGTTGCGTAATTCATAATTTCTTATTATTTTCCACACAATTTCCTCTTGCGTTGGCAACCATTAAGACAAATTCATCTGTTCGGGTTGTCAGCTGTGAGTCTAATTAGCTTTCACCTTGTGGCATGCCACGACAAACAACCGCAAGCCAACATACCTACACCCAAACCCAAAAACTCCAACCGGAAGCTGCGAACTTTTCAACTCCATTTCCGTCAGAGACGCTTTTCTCATACTACATTCCTTCCCCACACCCCCACCAAAAGCCTAATGAAGTAATACATCATTGCTGGCAAAGATTTGGCAAACACTAGGGGAAAGTTTAAGCCTGCCAACGGGCAGATAAAAACGCACAAAAACGCTGAGGTGTTAGCCGCCTTCTGTTTTATGTACATGTATCCGAGCGAGTCGAGTAATGATAAACAGCGAACGGATGTTTATG
Source organism: Scaptomyza caliginosa (assembly GCA_035044725.1). Lineage (NCBI taxonomy): Eukaryota > Metazoa > Arthropoda > Insecta > Diptera > Drosophilidae > Scaptomyza > Scaptomyza caliginosa. The sequence goes on along the minus strand of JAWNNR010000010.1, from coordinate 142,197 downwards.
TTTTCTACATTATTAATGGCGTTTTTCATTAGATGCACAGTCGGAGTCGACATTTTTATAGCTGCTACTGCTGCTACTGCTGCTGATAACAGCATGCGAGCGGTAATGAGAGTTAAAAAGGGGCGTGGCTCTTTCAGTTACTTCCACGCTGAGCATAAAAACAAAGCGCTGCTTAATAATGCAAGGCTTTAAGTAAAGTCTAAGACAAAAGTTTAGGCGCCTAATCATTTCTGTTCACATCAAGATATACGCCTGCAAGTTGACTTGTACAAATTGTAAGCTGCTGCTAAACATAAAATGCCCTATAAGCTGCTTGAACAACAGGGTATAACAAATTACAAGCGACGAAACAAATTTTAAAGCATACTTTCGAGCGCACTGCAAATTGAGCTATAAAACCGTCAAAGATTTTTTTCTTGATGTTGTTTGCCCAACATATACTATATATATATATATAAATATATACATTTCTTGGCTGCCATGCAATCGATACACAAATTTTACGATACTGTAAACACGCATAAGGCGCATAAAGTTGGCAAAACGTCGACGAAACGGATTCTTTTTCGATTGGAGTTTGAGGCGTTGTTTTCGGCGGTTTTTGCTGGCAGCAGAATTGAGTGCGTTTGTTGCTGACTTTCTTGTAACTGCTTGAACATTTTGGTGTTAATTACATGCAACTTTCTATCTAACTGGCTGGCTGGCTGGCAAAAGTTTTAGCCTAACATGTCTTGCCTTAGGTTTGGCACCTGCAGACAAAGATGTATAAAATATTGTCTGCTGTTGCTGACAGCGGCCTCTCGGTGTCTGTGCCTTTTTGCTGAGTTTCTTGTCCATTAACTTTGGCGTCGTCAGGCAGGCTGGCAGCATGTTGCTTTTTTGCTTCCAAGGTCTTGTCATTGAAATTGAAAATGAAAATGCACACAGCTGACGTATGACACGCGACACAGTTTGCAGGGGAGGCTGGTTGGTAGTGACAGTGGGAGTGGGAGACAGCCCTAAATCACAGTCACTTAAAAATGTTGAGCTTAGACACGTTAACAGCAGGTGGTTGGCAAACAGGTATGCCGCCCACACAAGCATCAACCACTCAATCCTCAATTTGCCTTTGATAAGGGTAGTAGGCAGTATCAGTTCGTTTGTTTGTTTGTCGGCAACCCTCACAGTCAAAGAAGTGTGTCACATGTGTGTGTTTTACGTCAAAGTTACTTTGGCATTGAAGAAAAACATATCAAACAATTCACAATAAATTTACATAAGATAGAATGTAAGGAAGGGACAAAAGAAACTCAACCCCTACGTGTGAAATAGACATTTTAAACTGTTTGCGCAATAAATTAATCTTAACATGTAAATATTGTCGTTGACAAATGAAATCTTGCCTGTTTGACTACAAAACTTGATTCGGTTTTGTTTTTTTTTTTGTCTCGCCCTTTTCAGATGTTGCTGCAGGTGTCGTGGGTGCGACATCGAGATATCCATTTGCTGACAGTTGGGCGTTATACGTATACATCCGATCAGCGTTTTCGTGCCATACATCAACCACAAACTGAAGACTGGATGCTACAAATCAAATATCCGCAGCACCGCGATTCTGGCATCTATGAGTGCCAAGTGTCGACAACACCGCATATGAGTCATTACATACACCTAACTGTTGTTGGTAAGTATGCCGTGTAGCAGTCAGCTAATGACACGCAGCATATGTTCGCTTCTGTTTGAACATCAGTTAAAGAAGAGGAAGAGCTGTTATTGACCTTTGTCAATTAGTCGCTTAACTGAAGTAAAAATAACTTTTAATTCATTAATATTTAAAAATGTCACCTATAAATAGATTAAACGACATAAAAAAACTGAATCAGCACTTTATAACTATTTATTTTTTTTAAGTATTTAATATGTGGTTAACATACAAATTCAATTAAAATCAGCAGATAATCAATTAATTAATAAACAGCATTCAGTTGATGACAGTTTGAATAAGTTTTAATTAGACCTTAAACTAGTTAGACCTGTGAAACTTTATAATGTGTTTATTGGGATAGGAATTGGCTAAAAAGGGTTCCACGGCTATTCGAGTCGTGAACAAAACTTTAAAGCCAAATTAATTTATGTATGGTTGTGTGTGTGTGTGTGTGTGTTAAAAGCTTATTAGCATTAACCCTTTGGTTTTATTTTTCTTGGAAAAGTTGTTCTATAAATTAAGAAAAACAATTTGCTTGGCTTATATTTCAATCGTGATGAGCCATTCAATGAAAATGTTGTAGGTAAACTTTTGTGCTTGCTATGGCAAGGGGTAAAATACAAGTGCTCATCATTCGGAGGGGCTAAACGCAGGGGGTGAAAATTGCAAATGAAAATCTTTTGAAATTGTTGCGCATTTAAATTACACTTGTATTTCTAATGAGACTGGCCATTTAGCCCCTTTCCAACAGAAAAATAAAATAATATAAAGTTACCTAATTGCCATTCCATTTGAGCCAAATTAACCTAGCAAAGAGCCCTACAAGTACGAGTAGGCAATTTCATTGAAAATGAGCAATTGAAAGGCTTGAAAATGTACGCAAAAAATGTATTTGAAGTATTTGTAATGATGAAACTTTTGTTTTCAATTTTTTTTTTCGTTACAGAGCCCTCAACGGAAATTATCGGCGCACCCGATTTGTATATAGAAAGCGGCTCGACCATTAATCTTACCTGTGTCATACTCAACTCACCGGAGCCGCCGGCCTATATCTTTTGGAATCACAACAACGCTGTAAGTGTAAGATGCCTTCTTTTTTGTTGTTTGTTGCCTTTTCCCTTTCATTTTGCTTTCGAACAGGCAATTACTTTGGGCGGTATCATTATGGCGTCTATGTCTATGATGAAATGATGTGGGATCTGAAACGTTGCTTCAATTTAGTAACTTTTAAATTAGCTTTGCAATGGCTGAGGAAATGTGTTAAATTTTTTTTGTTTTGGTTCCTGGGCACCCCTCGTTTTATTTTGTGTTTCTATTTGGCTGACTGCAAGAAAAATGCCATTTAAGCACTATGCCAAAGGGAGGAGCCCCAAAAAGCAACAACAACAACAGCAACCCCGTTGAGGCAAGGGCTTTAAATGGATTTTGGTTTGGCTTCCAACAGCTATTGTTGTTGTTTTTGTAGTTGTTGTCAGTGGCATCCCTGCGGCTGTTAAAGCCACGTTTTAGTTTTCCATTTTAGGTGTTTTGCTTCACTTCATGCTTTGGGACTTTAGTCACGGACATGTTTTAGCTTATTGTATTGGGAATTCGCAAAGGGTTGCGCTGCCGCTCCCCTAAACACAGGGACCTTCCCCTCTATTGTTATGTGTTTTCTATAGAGCACATCGCATGCTCTTAAGTTTGGGTTTCAGTAAGTGTGCGAGTTGTGTGGGGGGCGTGAGTGGCAAGCAAGTTGCCATTAGTGGCAGTCTTGCCATGGAAAAGATTTAATTTTATTGTTTTGCTTTTATGCGCAAATCTTTCGGCTGTTGCTATGCATATATTTTCATCGTACTTCTTCCTTTTTTTTCTTTGTCCTCGCCTTTCTGTGCGTTGTGTCCGTTTCGAGTTTTTAATTTTCCAGCTGCGTTCAACAGTGCGTATGCGTAATCGGGGCACACAACACACAAAACAGTTTTATGGCTTAGAAAATGAATGTCGCATAAAATCTAATTTGATGCGACTGCGTCCATGCGGCATTGTAAATGTCATTCGCATACAAATTGTCTGTCTCCTTTTTTTTTGTATTTTTATTTATTTTGTTTTTCGTTTTATTTTTATTTATTTTTTCTTATAGTATGTGTGTATTTGGTTTAACTCTCTGGCAATTGTCGGCAATTTTTCTCTCTCTCTCTCTTTCTCTCTCTTCCTCTTTTTTTCTCGTTTGGTCGCTCTCTTTGCAGATAATCAACTATGATTCGCCCAGGGGCGGCGTCTCGGTTGTCACCAACAAAGGTGAGACGACGACGTCGTTTCTGCTGATTAAATCGGCGCGTCCATCCGACTCCGGACATTATCAATGTAATCCATCAAATGCAAAGCCCAAAAGCGTAACGGTACATGTGCTGAATGGTAAGTAAAATCAACGACAACACAAACACACACACACACACACACAACCCAAGCACAAAAGACAATTTTCGACAATGAACATGAAAGCGTAAAAAGTAATATTAAAAAAAGAAAGGGAGAAACAATTATTGCAACACCGAAAATAAGTATACCCTTAGGATAAAAAGTGTTATCATCTTGATTAAAGTTGTCTTTGAAAGCAATTCATTCGATTTAAGTACAGTATTATCAAATTATTTTTCCATAACAATATTTTATGAATTTTGTGTATCTTATCTATAGTGAACAGCTAAGCTTAAAGATAACATATTCGTTAGCTAGGAAAAACAATATTTTAATAAAGTTTTAAATACCCTGATAATCATTTTTAAGTTCCCTTAAACGCATAAAGAAAATGCAGCGTTAAGTACAATGGACCAAGGCGAAAGTTTTGGCTTGATGGACAGAAGTACGTTTATATATATATATATAAATGGGCCGAGACTGACTGACTTCATTGTGGGCTTTCAGCCAGAGATGTAGAAGATGTACGAGATGGCGGCGGTGAAGAATGCAATACAAAGCCTCAAAAGACGGAAAGTGCAAAAGTAAAGCATGCTAATGAAGAGAAAGCAGTAGAGAGAGCGATAGAGATAGAAAGACAAAAGGGTTAGAAAAATGCCGCTACGGCATTGTGGCAAATGCGGGTTTATGAATGCTTTGTGGCACTGAAAGTCGGAAAAGTTGAAATGCTGGAAATGGCCAGGCTTTGAGTAGCAAGAGGTGCTTGTCGGGCATTTAAAGTGATTCTCTCAGTTGGCTGAAGTGCTGCAAAAGATTAGTTAAGAACTTCTCAGTTAATAATTGTGTGAGAAATGCACTGAAGTGAATATGTTGAGCTTAAAACGAACGAAACGAACAAAAATAATATGAAAAACATGGCTTTGCCAAAAGGAATTCATTTTTGAAGCCAACTTGGCATAGTTGTTAACAAGTGTTTTCTGTTTGAATTGAGTTGAGCGAACAACAGTTATGCTAAATAGAAAAAGTTTACTTTCAGCACTTGTGAAAACTGACCTTAAAATTTAGACTTCAGTTGGCTTTAACTACTTACTTTTACTTTAGTTAACAATTGACTTAACATTATTACGCTACATGTTAATCACCGATTAACAAAAGACGTCGCATTTCTAAAGAAAGAAAAACATACCGTCGATGGCTTCTAATCATTTGTATGTATGGCAAAAATGCGAACTGCGAAAGCCATAGAAATGCAGCTACAGGTAACACAAGCAGTGACACTAAATAAACCAGGCCAAAAGGTGCTGAGTGCTGAGTGTGCGAAACCAGGTGGTAGCAGCATTAGAGCGTGCCAGCTGAGCTGGAACTAACTCGACTCTAGATTGCCATTTAAAGAGCTTGCCGAAGAAGTTCACATTGCCAAGTGTCTTTAACACATTGTACATTATACTCTATATAAATATAGAAAGTTGTGCGCAAATATTGATTAGAAAGTAGCTGTTAGCATTAAACGGGCAGCAGTGTTGCCATGGCACTTAACGGTATGATAATATGTTAATTGGAAGGCGCAATATGAGTCGCGTTGAGTCTGGTAACTCAAAATACATAAATATATATTCAATATACTTTGCGTTAACTGCGAAAAGTGCTACATGAAAATTAAAAATACAGGTTTTCCTGCTTACCCACTCCCACTCCGGCCAACCACTTTGCCATAATCATTATGGCTCACAGCTTACAGACAAACCAAGTTACCCTAACCGTCCTTACCTCTTCCCTCTTGCCATTGTTGCTGTTAAAATTTTCTGTTTTTTGGTTTGCTGCGACATTTTCTTTCGCACATGAATGGCAATGGAAAATGTTAGCTTGCAGTAGTTGCGAAGCGCGCGTGGCACATGAAAATTATGTTTATGTTACGCTTACCACACACCCTGCCAACCCCAACACTAGCTACCCTTCTTTTGCCTAGCTTGACTTTATGCTGCCTGCCACTTCCTTTGCGACTTTCACTAATGTCAAGTTGTCGTCGTCGTTGTCGTTGTTGTCACTGTCGCAACGGTGTCTGCTAGATAATGTCACAGCGTCACACACTAACACACACTCACAGACACACACACTGATACGAGGCGTGTCTCATCCTTGTCGCCATATTGTGCATGCAATGCGCGTTGTTTCCGTTAACTGCTTTGGCACACTTGTTTCTGATTATTATTATGTTTTGTTCTGCGTTTTGTTCTGTACTGCTACTTTGCATTGTTGTTGACGTTACATTTTGTTTTGTTGTTATTTTTTTTTATTATTATACTATGCCAACAACTGTGTACATTGTGTTGTAGTTGTTGTTAGTTTTGCTTTTGTTTTCGACGTGTTTCTTTTCGCTAGTTCTTTCTCTCTCTGAAAGGACAGCTGCTTCTCGTTTTGACTTCTTTGCATTATTTGGCTTTTATTGTTTATTGTTACCATGTTGCCGCATGCAAAGCCCACACAAAAAAAACCGGAGACACTAAAAGACAATATAAACGTGTTTTGTTTGTTCTTTCGTTTGGTTTATTTGTTTGTTTATTTGACATGAAGGAGTTGGATATGCTTTCTGTTTTCAATTGAACAATTTGGTGTTTAAATAAAATACTTTTAATTCGCTTACATAAAATACTGCCTAATACCCGCTTAAACTGGATTTTTGTTTTCTACTTTAAGAGATTAAAGCTTTTTTGTTAGTTCTTTTCTCTTTCTCCACTAAAAATAACTTTTTAAAAGTGTTGAAAGCATTTGCAATATGTTTAAGTCAAAATAACGTTTGCTACATTTTCACCACTGTATTTTCCCTGTTTGCAGTTTGTTGCCATTTGCAGCTCTGTTGCGTTTACTAAGTTGCAACTGTCATCGATTTTGGTTTCATGGGTGCAACTCGTATCTAGTTGCCAGTTCAGTGTTCAGTTTTCAGTGTTTTCTTCTTCATTTATTGTATATTTTGCAACCAGAGCTTCCGTTTGTATGTGTGTGTGTGTGTTTGTTGTTGCTGTGTTGTTGTTTGTGTCTCTTGTTGCCCGTTTGACATTTGTAGCATATTTTATGGCATTCTGAGTATCGTTTTTATGCTTGCAGCACTTTTGTTATTTGTTGTATTTGTAGCTTTGGTTGTCAAACAACTTGTTCTTTGTAATTGCACATTTCTGTGAGCTTATGTTACATTTTGTTTATTTTTATCTGATGTTGTTCAGAATCAACACATTGTCTTATTAACACCTATATATATATATATATACATATATAAATATACAAATAACAAGCATATACTTCAAATGTAATAGACACAAGAACATATGAACTGAATACAATAATACACACACTCACACACATACACACACACCTGCATACATATACATATATGTGTATGTGCATATTTTAAATGTTTTTCGTTTGCCACCAAGAACTGAGTATGAGAACAGCAATAAAGATGTAAATTAAACAGGTGTTTCTCATTCCGTTTCCAGGGGAGTTCCCAGCAGCAATGCAGCACGCGGCACCAGCCCATCCTCCCATGTCTCCGCATCGCTATCTCTTAGTGTACCTGTTTGTGTGCTTCTGCAGTTTGGCATTTGTCAGGCACTCCATGCGGCCTTTCGTGCTGCAGTTGCGGCAGCGACGTCGACGCTCCACTTTCGACTTGCCACCACCAGAAGATGCAGAAGAAGCAGCAGCCGCAGCCGCAGCAGCAGCAGAAGATACTATGGCAATGCCAGCTTCAAAGCGATTCTGTCGTTATCTGGAGTGCGATACATCATCGTATGTATTTTAAATCTGCTGACCTCGCTGCTCCGCTTCACATGGCATTGGCGAGGGCGTGGCCCAAACCAAGCACAGCAACAGCAGCAACAGCAACTTGAGCAATCGACAACAAGAACAACAACGGCAATGTTTAGGCAAGTATATGAGGCGGACATAAGGTGAGCAACCCCTCGAAAATAATTTCAAACAAAAACATATAGAGAACAAACAAAATAAAGTTAAAACCCACTCTTAGACTCTAGACTAAAATAAATATACCTATATAATGATAATATCTTAGCCTAACTTTCTCACACACATGAATACACAATAATCTACACACACACGACTACATACATAAGCTGTAACTATATAATAGTAACTAATATGTATAATCTATTGGAAATTGTGTTTTTCTATGAATCCGTGACGTATACGTAATAATAATTAGCCCAAGTCATAAAACAAAAGCCATATTCTGGCCTTTTTTTTTGATATGTTCAAAAGATTCAGTTTAAGTTTCTCAAAACCTGTAAATAATCGCAATGCTCTCAAGCGCTTGTTGAGTGTTTCATAATTTGGTTTTATCCCTTTAAGGAACTTTCCTAGAAATGAACTTTACAACTTTTTGATACAACCGAGTAAATTAAAAAGAATTAATTAACAAACATCTTTCGCTAGCCGTTTATTTTTTAGAAAGACTTTTCCCGAAACGAACACTGCTCAAAAGCCTGCTTAAAAACCATTTTTCAAACAAATACACAAAATACTAATTAAAAACAATGGACAGCTAGCTAAATGTTAAAATAAATGCTACAAGTATTTAGATGCCAGACTCTGTGACTATTCCCCAGGCAATTAACTTGTTTTGTAAATTCAAATAGGCGTTAAGCTAAATGTTTTACGAAATGAAACTCAAGACGCATTAAGCAAAAAAGTAAAGTAAAATAATAACAAAAAAAAAAAGCATAATACAAATGAAAAATTTTCTAAATGTTAAACTTCAACTGCGCAGCAAATTTCAAGTACTGACTAAAGCATATAAACTTAAGAATGCATATATATATATATATATATGTACATCATTATTACATACTTACATACACTGTAAAAATTAATGTCACAACGGCTAATGCAAAGGTTAAACTTTAATCTAGGCGTACCTAAGAAAAAAGTTTTTTTAAAAGCGACAAAATCAACCGAAAAAGTAAGCAGGAAACGAAAAAATTTTTTCAGAACATCAGTTGCATTGATTCATAATAAAAAATGAAAAAAATATTTAAATAATCCTATCATAAGTTGTTTTACTTTTACAAAATTGTTTCTTTAATGTGTGTACAAATTGCATAAAGTAAAATAATAATTAAGCTTAAATAACGTGCGATTGGAAGTCCGAAGAAAGCGCCGAAGAAGAACTGAGGGTAAATACTTGATTCATTTTGAACGAGATCATGTTGCACATTTCAAAATTTATATGTTGTTATTTAATGAAAAATATATATATATATATACAAAAAAGGCAAAAATTAGACAATTATTAAGTAAATCGATAAAAACGAAACACAGTTATTAAATACATATACAAAAAAAAAAAATAAATAAAAATAAAATCAGCAACTCCATACATGTTTCAATAAAGTTTCAAAAACTTTCAAGTGGTTTGCTGGACAATCTGTTAGGAGACTTTTGAAGTTCAGTTTCTGCGATTGCTTATTCTTAAATGTTTTACGTTTTTATTTAAATGTTCTCTTATTTTGTAAATATTGGAATTACCTTTCGCATTAAAAACTATTTTGATAATCAAAACGATCCAAATGTTTCACAATATACTTGGTTTGTATTGCCTTCAATAAACTACATCCTGTTTAATTTTCCAGTATTGCTTCAGCCATTGTCATAGTTAAAGTAAGGAAAACAAAAACAAAGCATTCGCAAATAAAGATATAAAAACGAAAAAGGAAAAACCAATTTGATTCAGTGTTTATATAACGGTATACGCAATAAAACAAAAATAATGAAAATAATAAGCATTGAAAAAAACTTTTTATAATGCAATCGATAGAAAAAAAAAACAAGTAAAACAAACTGAAAAGTTTCATTAAGCGTGCTTAACAAAAAAATACAAATAAAACAACAATTATTCAAACGCAACTGCAACTCATGCTCACAAACACTTTTCATTAGCTTTTCGACAACTACAACAATGCCATCAGATACAAATACTCAGCTATTCATGTGTCCAGCATTTGCATTGGTTGTTTTTTTTTTCTTGTTTGCCTTTATTCTGCAACTATAATGTTTAACAGTATATTGTTTCTTTGAAGAATTTGTTATTGAGTTTTTAATGCATTTTTTTCACAAGCGAAAACTTGTTTAACATGTAAAACTGTCAAAGGTAAAATTAATATTGTTTTTTTTACGATATTGATCATTTTTTTCTTATTAATTTCATATAGGTATTATTTTTGTTTGTCATTTTAAAATTGTAAAAACTTTCCGTGTTGATTAAAATATTTCTGAAATATTTCACATTATTTTCAAGCTTTCCACAAAACGTACATTAAAGAAAACACTTTCACATAGACTTTTCACTACAATAATAAGCCGCAGCGTTAAGTGCAGCAAACTAGCTAAAAACAAAGTGACAAGTTCTTAAAGTATTTAAGATCTAAGCTTAATAAAACAACCGAAAAGAAACTGCAGACAACTGACGTAAATATTGTATATGTAAATGTGTATTTATAATTATATTATAACATAAAAAAACCGCTATATATATATATATATATATACACATATATATATATGTATACATACAGTATAGTCTATTTATTACAAAAAACAAAAAAGAAAACAAGAAAAAACCAAATGAAAAACAAAATTGAATTAATGATGTTATTAAAGCTAAACAAAATTTGAAAGTAACTTTCAACTAAATACAGAAAACAAAGTACGATAAAAAACATAAAAAAAGGAAAACTAAATCTTTTTAAAAATGTAAGAATTTAAAATGCAAAAAAACTTGTGAAACTTGTGAAAACGCAAAAAAGAATAAAAGAAAATCTAAAAAAAAAATAACAGAGAAAAAATAACTAAAGCATATTATGTCAACTGTTAATTAAGTTGTTTCAATGGCAATGGGCAACAACAAATGGGTCATAAATTATAAGTACATTTGTGTGTGTGTGTGTTTGTGTGTTTGCAAAAGTAATTGTGAAAGAGTTTGTGAGCTTCAGCTACGAGGTAATGGTAGTTGTAAATGCTAAGCAAAACAAAAGCAAATCATTTTTCATGGCTGGACAGCCAAACAAAAGCCGCACAGCTGTGGGCGAGCCAAAGACGATAATATAATGAAATGAGATTAATCATACGCCCTGTGGCAATCATAATGAATGCACATACATAGCTGAAGTAAAAGCATAAGCAAAACCAGAAGCAATCGCTCAAATTACATTCTGTTAACAGCATGTTTTACTTGAGCCCTAGCCCGTATCCGTATTCATTGAGTCAGGTTCATAATTTAGAGAGCTTGACAGGGTGGATGGCAGCGCCCTCTGTCTCTCTATCGCTGCGCTGTTACGTAACGTGTCTTTACGCTTTTTAATAAATATTAGCACATAGTTAAACACTTGAACGCACGCTGATGGAAAATCAATAAATAAATAAATATATCTATATGTACTCTAAGCCGCCATTCAACGATGTAATGTGGAGCAAACGCCTAATGGACGCTGCAAAGTATGCTACATAATATAAACATGTATATATATTTTATTGACGAAATATTGCGCGTCCGTTCGCGAAATGCAGCAGATACAACACCACACAAAGCACCATCGCCAACGAGAGTGGGCTCGGGTCAACCTGGTCGACTTCATGCAAAACCACTCAAGGACAAGTGGGCAATAAGCGAAAAACTTGTATTGTTTTATGTCGAAAACTTTGCCATCCATATATATGTATATATATGAGTGTGGATATCTTTGTTTTTGTTGTTGTCGTTATTGTTTTGTGTCAAGTGCTGGCCCAACAGCAACAGCAGCAGCAACAGCAGCACCATCAGCAGAAGCCATCGTCATCGACGGCGACATCATCGTCGCATAATGTGCCACGTATATATATATATATTATGACCAGAGACCATATAATGCGCCATCCTATATGCATGGGATAACAATCTCGCCATGCTTTCGGTCATTTACCGTTTTCAAGTACTGCACAAAATGCAATACGTGGGATAGTTTGTTGTGTTGCGGGCATGCAAGGCGGCATACTCTGTGCCATAACACTTAATGGCCGCTGCACTTCAGTGCTTGGGCTTGTATGTGTTTGTGTGTGTGTGTGTGTGTGCTGTGTGTGTTGTTGCACAATGTGTGAATTGGCAAAAGCATTGGGTCAACTTTTGACCACAGTTTTCCAAAATCTGTGAACCATGATTTACTTTCTCGGTCAGCTCAAACAGTTATCACAATGATTATTGATATTAAATGACATTCAATCAACTTATTTGGTTATGTGCTAACATCTCTCTCTCTCTCTCTCTTTCTCTCTTCTCTCTCTCTATTGGCAAATGTAAAATCGATATAAACTTGTTGTGGATTGTTAATTAAATTACACAGTTTTCTAGGCCTAAAGGTAAGGTTTGATTCAACATTTTGTTGTAACGAAAATATTTAAGCCACACACACATTGCACAAACAACAATTGAAACCTGTGCTTAGAGGCTAGCTTCAAACCATTTGAATAGTGTCAATCGTTTGTATACTGCACTAGGCATTGAGTTTACCCTTCAGTCAACCTGCCCGATAGTTTGTCAGTTGTTAAAACATACAGTCACGAGCTGAATACGACAGACAGAGCGTGATTCCAAAAAACAGACCATGGCTGTTGTTGCTCTCCACTTGATGTTTTGAGTGTGTGCTGCAGTTTATGACTGTAATACATTTTTGCGTATTGCCTCTGTTGCACAGTTGTTGTTTGCGGCTTTTTGGCAGCTTGACGCCTGCTCTCTTTCCCTTTCTGTCTCTTTCGCGCTCTCTTTGCTCCCTCTTGCTCTTACTGACAAAAGTTATTGAATTGTTATAGCAGGCACTTGTGATAAATCACTGGCAAGCCACCAAACTGTAATCCACCATGACAAATGTGGGGAGTGGAGCAGGGAAGCAAAAAGAGCCAGTTAACACATATATATGTGTGTGTGTGTGTTTGTGGTTTATTTAATTTACCATAAATAAATAAGAGTTTATTATAATGCAAGTTGCGCTCTGTGCATATTGATTTAAAGAGACCAAAATGCTTAATTAAGGCTAAGCTATGGGCAACGTCTCAGATGCCAATCTGCAAAAAGTACTGAATTCAGGCAGCCATAAACTGGTTTTTCATTTTAACACAATCTGCCCACACCAATTTAGCCATTAGGGCAAATATTTTATTAGATTCTAAAGAGAAACAAAGAGCGAGAGATGCAGAGAGTTGAAGTGAGTTAGAGATCCGGGTTGGCCGGCCGGATAATCAGTATTAAAAAGTTAGTTGGACTTTTGCAGGGTTCGTTTCATACACGAATTATTTTTGCGTTGAGCAAAAGTGCAATGTGCCAGTCTTGTTGTTTTAGGTGCAACGTGTGTGTATCTCTGTATGTGTGTGTGTGCGTGTGTGTGTTGAATAAATACAAAGGCATGTTGCACACTTGCTTACGTTACTGCAGACATTTATTGTGGCCCCATAATCCGCAAGTCTTATGCGTATCTATGTATGCGGGGGCATCTGTGTGTGTGCAATCTACTATGCCCACAAATGGAGCTATAATTAAATTAAAACTTTTACTAGCTCAGCAGTGAAAACAACTAAAATTAAATTCCAACCCACAACCCATATATACACACATACATACAAACGTATATATTCTACTCAAAATCATTAAGAACAGCTTGGGTGCTGAGCATTAATAAGGAAAAGAGATAGAGCTTAAAAGACCTGAAGATAGGGCAACGCGAATGGAACAGACAACAGTTAAGCAACAGCATCACCAGGCGTATACTTGATGCGATAAACTGTTTGAGATTAAGCGTAATATGGCTTAAGTAGCTCGCTGACCAAGCTTGCAAATGTTTGAACGCATCAAAGAGAATGTAAAAATGCAAGCCTAAAAGTGTAGAGAATGAGAATGTCGGCTTTAAAGGCAAATGGGCAATATGAAGCAGTTTTTCAAGCATATTGAACTCAACTAACTTGGAATTAAGTTAACTAAACTTATTATTAACTTTCAAACAAGTTATATTTTTTAAAGGGCGCATTATTATAGCTTTGAAGATGGCTTATAAATCTTTTTTAATTAATTTTACAAACTTTCAACGTTTGTTAGACATTAAGCTAAGTGTTTGATATGAACAGATGGTAAGCAAATTGTTTCTTGTAATCAGTTACCGATCATAACTGATTACGGATATCTTAATTACTGAATTGTTTGTTTTGTTTTGTTTTTCATTCTGTTTTGTAGAGCACTTAAAGACCTAATATACATTCGGTTAGCCACAAGAACCGCAGCACTTGAATGGATTTTTTCTTGTGTATGCCTTTGTATTCGTATTCTCTTGCTTTTTTGTATCCCTGGCCGGCTATGTCTTTGTGCAAATTAATTTATATTTGAAAATCCACAAATAGTAATTTTACAAGCACTTAACTCAGAGCAGACAGCAGCTGCTGCTGCTTTTGCCGTTCCAGCAGTCGCTTCAGTTCTGTCTCCGGCTGCAGTTGGATATGGTAAAGCGGATTAAGGCAAGCTAGTGAAAGTGCTGCATGGCGTCCAGCTAACCAAAAACTTGAACTAGATGCCACTTGACCAACACTTGAGGGTTTCTCTGAATGCGGCCTGAGTTCGAAGTGCAAGCGTTTTTCGGCAAACCGAATAAAAGTTTATTCAATGCACACACATAGAGAGAGAGAGGGAAAAGGAGAAAGAGAGAACGTAATGCGAATCAAACCGAAGGAAGAAGTACCATAAAAATTGCTTATAATACACATTTCCAACACACTCATACAAAGATGTTAGCATATATATATGTGTGTGTGTGTGTGTGTATGGCACAGATGCATATCTGTTGTTATTGTATGGAGGTTGTTTGGTAAAATGGGGGTCAGTTTTAAGCTTGAGGCTAAACTTGGCTGTGGCTGCTGTCCGTTGTTGTTGTTGCTTTTTTCCAGTTAGTTACAACACACACACACACACACTCACATATAAATGTGCTTGGCTATAAATACATATGTTTTAATTTCCGCACTTTTGGGTCAGACCATAGACAACCTTAGACACCCCCGAATATAGGGGTAGGTGGGGTGGTCAGATTAAAGGCGAACAGCGGACGTTGGACTTCCGTTTCCCTATCCCTCTCTACCGCCCTCTATCTCTCTCTTGTCGGACTTTTAAATTTATGTTTGTGTGTTGTATGTTTTTGCTCATTTTCCTAGCCAAGAGGAAAATGCCATCCAGTTGCAAGTTTTCATTTTGTTCTTGCCTTTTCCAATTCTTTTATTTTCATCTTTTCGATTTGGTGTTTATGTTTTTGTGCACACTTCAACAACATGAATGTCCAATATCACCCACGCATACATATATACATATGTCTGGTACGCTGTCGGAGTTTCATAAACATAATCATGTGCTATGTGAGGCAACAACAACAACAAGTAGCAGCAGCAATAACAAAAGCAGCAGCAGCAGCAGCAGCATTCATCGATCTTTTTTTCTGGTGCTCACACAACTCGGTTAAATGACTCATGAAATTGCTGCTGTTGCTGCGGCCCATTTGTTTGTATTGCTCGTGTGTCGTGTGTTTGTGTGCCTGGTCGTGTGTATTAGTTCCAAGTGCTCAATGTACGCGTGCTTATGGCAAAGCAATAATGTTTGTATGCCTGCTGCTGCTGCTGCTACTCGGTTAATAATTTAGGCTTAAATACAAACGAGCTCAAGCAACATTGCGTATACGCTGACATGGTCGCCGAATTGTGGACACATGTGCGTACATCGAGCATATTACACACACTTACACAGTCCGTGGCAGCCCAAAGTAGCCGCAAAGCCAATTGTTCAAAGCATTGTGCGGGCATGGGAAAACAAAGGGGGAGGAGACAGATTGAAGCTGGTTTTGTATGTCAAATAAATCTAAGCGATGATAAAGTCCAAGTGGGAGCGTGTTAAGTGGGCTCAAGACAAGGTTGATTGGGCGCGAACTTTGCACAAAGCTGTTAGGTGTACCAAAAAGGGATGGGAGGAAATCAAGTTGAATATTTGATTCGGAGAAGTGCAAAGTAAAGATGTTGATTAGCTAAGGTAACTTGAGACTTTTGTTAAGTTTTTTTTTCTTTTTGTTTAAGGTAAATCTGAAAGTATTGTTACGAAAAGTTTAAAAGGTTTGAGACACAAAGTTATAGTGTCATTCAAAATGGTATCGAAGTAGATTATCTTACTACATTATATTGAATAAACCCAAGAGAAATGCTTGTCTTTTGGTTTTCGTGTGTGCAAAAACCAATATAATCTTAAAATACCTGCAACACTTTAGCATTTTACCAAATCAAAAATCCTTTAAGCCCAAACACACACATGCCATACGATATTAGTGCGTGCTTGATTTTCATCCGCGTTAGCTAGCGTAGACCGCAGGCTGGCTATTTTTGGTAGCAATGTGGTACCATCAAATTACTGGTCTCATTTTCTATGCAGAGTCTATTACAGCCACCCGAAAACGTAGCTAAGGCAAAAATGCGACAAAAATGGGCGTTAAATTTCACACTGTTAAGCAACAAAAACAAAAATAAACTGAAAACTGTTGAAAAAACGAAAGAAAAGTATTCTGGGTCCCACATGCGATGGACACGCAGCACGGCAGGAAAACCGCAAATATGCAAATTCTTGACAGGAAGGCAACAGCCGGAGTGCCTCTAAGCTCTCTAGTTCTGAGATGGAATGCTGAACTTTGACCCAGCTCCTGACTTGGCCGCTAATGCTTTGGCATACGTTAAGAGCTGCTGGCATTAGGAAAAAAAAAACTGAAAATATATGTTCATAAAAAAGAACTCACAATGTCTAGGAGCTGGTAAAAATGGCAGAAAAACTTGATATACACATTTTTCAGTTTTTTTTCTCTATATTTCTATATTTCGTTTTTTCTTTTTTTCTATTCGTTGTCCTTTTGTGGGCTGCTTCTTTTAAATCATGAGCAAGACACGTCCGCTGGAAAGTGTTCATTCTCTTTTTGTTAATGTTTGTACTTTTTTGCTGGTGCTTGCTGATTATGATCAAGACGCGAAAACAAACGTATGAGATGGGAAAACGAGAAAAAGATTGAGCAGAGCAAATAGTAAGCTAAATAAAAGTGTTTTTTACATTTTTAAGAGGTCCAAATAAGTCAAAGTTCATACTCTTGTGGTAAATATTCCAGGGTATTTGTAAGTTGTTGTTTTTTTCTTAGTAGAATGCGTGCCAAATTGACTGCGAAGAGGCTTGGCCCAATAGGGCGCCAAAAGAGAAAGAGTCTTGAATGCTCTTTTTTGTGTGTTTGTTTTCGGGCATTAGCAACTGATGCCAGACGGCTGCAGCAGCATCGCGTCCTTGGCCAGTTGTGTTTCTTGGCAGCTTAGTAAGCCATGCCGGCATAGTAAAAGGAAGCTCTGTTTGGTGGAGTGCAATGTCCAAAGAGCGCAGAAACTTAAATTAGTTTATTTATGCTTTGTTTGCTGTGTGGACTTTTTGGCTGTGCAGTTTTTGGTAATTTCTTTTAATAATTTGTCCCGGCTAATAAGTTTTTTTTCCTTGGGCGAAAGTTTCTCTGTCAGCCGTATGGTATCTACAAGCAATGCTAAGCTGCTGCGGCTGGCTTTGCCGTTAAGTTTTGGTGTGCTGATTGAGTTGCCTTTCCGCGACTTTGGCTATAAGTTGTCAGCGGCGATCTTTGCGAGTGGCTTAGACCGAACATAAAAGACAAGCAAACAGTGCGTAAAAATGTTTGCGAAACCCAAAAAGGAATTAATTACAGTCAACGGCCATACAAAGACCATACCCGAATCCTATCCGTTTACTTATTTTTTTTTGTCATTTCTATTTTTATTTTTTGTGTAATGTGCCGCCCCATTTCCGGTTGTCTGGGTTCTAGCAACGCGCAAGCAAAAATAAAAAGTTGCCAAGAATATTTACTTAAAAAATTTTTCATATAGCTAGCGCAGGCAATGTTAACTTTTATTCTTTGTTATACCCTTAAAAAGGCATGTGGGAACTTTGACATGAGGCGCAGTATAAAGTATACGAAAAGAAGTATTTTTTTTTTATATTGTCATGGTGATATAATATTTACCCACTCACTTGACACGCGTATAATACATGTTGCAAATCACATAACGTATAATACTTGCGGTAGATTAAGGAAAAAGTTTGAATATTTAAAAAGTTACGCTTAATGTTTGCCATAAAGAACTTAAATACTTATTAAAGAGTCTGCTGCATTCGATCAAATAAAATAAGTTACTTTAAGTGTATTTAAGTATATTCTGTTGCTCTTTAATTTGGCGCATGCGATTATTATTATTTTTTTGGGAGTTTGTCTTGTTTTCTTGCTTTCTTTCCGGTCGTCTTTGCGCGTGTTGCGGCTTTAAATCAAAACTTCGTCGAGCGTTACAAATTTATGCCCACTTGGAGGGTTGGATGGAAGAGGACGGGGGCAAGGATGGAGCTAGATGACATGCCTTTGATATATATCACTCAACGGGCCAAACGGGGCCACCTGTAAAAGTGACTGAGATGTGGCCATGGACGTCAGTGACAAATTAGCCACATCAATTACAGAAATTTATTTTACTGCCATGTTTGTATTGCCAAGCGTCTACAGAAAAACCCGCAAGCGCCCCAAAAGGCCGCCTACAAACCCATTTGTTGTACTTAATTTGGATCGCATGCTCTCTCTTTTTTTCAACTGTCTCGCTCTCTCTCTCTTTCTATCGTTTTGCAATGCTGTGTGCGTTTGTGTGTTAATGGAAAGAGAAACAGTTGAAAAAAAAGGGCAACGAAATGCGCATTTGGCATTGTTTTCTGTCTCGGTCAAGAGCGGCATACCCAAAACCTCTCCCCTGGGTTATATGCTGCTCTCTCGGTTTTGGTGGTGGTGGGGCTTGGGGTGTTGAACCAAATGAGTTTTATGATGAGCTGCTGCGGCTCTTCGTTCACTGTTTCTGTTTCTATTTCTGGTGCTGTTGTTGATTTACGTTTGTTTTGTTTGCTTGCCAAAATGCTTAGAAAGCAACATCAACCAAACCGTTATTCATACAAACGCAAAACTCACACACACAGAGACACACATATATAACATATCTATATAGAACAGCTACGGTTGCATATGACCATATATATAAATGTAAATATAGCAGTTGTGTCTGCGTGGCAAACGATAAAAACTCGAATATTCGTACTGAAAACAAAAGTTTTGCATTTGATTTATGTGAATTTCGGTTTAACTTTGTATGTACCGTAAAATAGTTGAGGCTAAAACTGAAAGTTTTCTTTGAGCTAAAAGCGGAGGTATAGAGAGGAGAGGATAGGTTTTGGGTTTCGGATTCCGGCGACATTTGCAGCTAAGTTGGTTAGCTGGCTAGTTCATAAATTCTAATCATTATTTATAAATGCTTAGCCAAAAAGCAGTTGGGTAAATGAAACGCCGCTAAAAAGTATGCTATAATTATATAGTTGATTAAGGGTTCTTTGTTAAGGGTGCCAATGGCTTTGACATTAGGGCTTTGAAAGCCGCTTATTATAAGAGACAATAATTTATGGTAGGTACAAACTGACATATTTGAATGTTCATTAAAATAAGTCATTTGCAGAGCTCTTTTGTACTTGTTAGTATCAGAGAGGTAGTTAAGTTTATGGTTAACAGAAATATTTAATCACTACTTTGAACAATTGCAAAATGATTTCGTACTATTCAAAAGAAAGAAAATCCCGATGCATAACATTTACACAGTCTACATAAAGAAAATGTCAGGCAAAATGGAAAAAAAATCAAAGGGTTCAACTTGCTTCTGCTCCTCCTAAGCAAAGTCCACTTCTGTTTGCTTACAAACTTGACGCCGGTCATTCTCATCTATTTTTGCCTCATTAATTTTCCATTTAACCCTCACACCCTAATCCACATGTCCTTCATATTTATCATGTTTCACACACACACACACAGGCATACACCAGCAAACTAACAATCACCCACACAGGAGGACTAGTCATAAGGACAACAGAGTTTCAATTTCATTTGATTTTTTTACCCCCTGGCAACTGACAGCATAATAATATGTGGTGGCAAATGTCCTCATCAGAAATCAGCTAACCAATCAAAGCGCAACCGGCATTCAATCATTGTCCGCTAGTAATGATGACACAACACCCTAACTTGATTACAAATAGGGCAAGAGAAAATCATTTTCATGTTGTGAACTACTTCTAACACCATCTTGGATTATAGCTAATAAGAACAAGAAACATATAGGGGTTGCTATTATTAGCTAAAGTCATCCAAGCTACGATATTGATCTGTTTCACTTTCGATTTTATTCACTAAATATCTGTTTGAAAGTAAGTGCAAATTATGTTTTAATATTTAAAAAAGATTCATTTGTCATAACGACTATTTCCGATTATTCATATGCATATTTCTGTTGATGGCTGCATGCTAAACATCAATTTACGGCTCATGAATTTAGCATTAAGCATGACATAAACGATTGCATTCGCATCCGAATTCAAGTCTCAATCTCTGCAATTTATGCTGTACAATTTTGTACAATGACCACAACAACAACAACAGCAAATTTTAGTTGAGTTTTTTCGTTTTCGATTTGTCAAAAACTATTTGCAACGTTTGCTGATGTGATTTTGAGCAATTGCCCGATCGACGGGATTGCCCGATTGGCGATTAGAGTGAATGCTGAAATTGTTTGCGTGCGCGCTCCATTTGGATGTGGCGCATCCATCCGATAGCATTCCGACCGCACATGAAACGGCCATGTTTAAGTGCATTATGTGTGATAGCGTGTGATTTTGATTGCATTTGCGACTGTGTGTGTGTGTGTGTGTGTTTTTATGGCCACTCAACTTAGCTGCTGGCTTGGCTTAAATCAATGCAACTCTGTCTTCTATCTCCTTTCGCTTATCCATTGAAATCATACATTTAAATTTGAATCGATTTGGTAAAAAACACAGCGAACTGCAGCCAAGCAGCTAAGACCAATGCTAAGTGCAACCGCATTTGGTCAACCCCCATCAACAAGTCTCGAGTCGTGCTATTGTTCTGCATCTGTCTTTCGTTCTCTGTTTCTCTGTCTCTGTGTGTCTGTTTACCCTTGCCTTGGGTAAGCTCTTGAACCGCAAATCCTTTCGGTTTGGGTTCTGCTGCGCATTCATTTGGAATGGCTGAGTGGGTGAGAGATATCGAGAGACATCGTCATCGTTTTATGCAAATATTGCGCACATGGCATTTCTTGTTATTTCGCATTTCATTTTTAATAAAACAGCACAAAAATATATATATGATGCATAAATATGATAATTTATGCCCCGAAACGTGTATACCCTTGAGCTGATGTTAGAATTTTTAAATTAGCTAGCAAATCGCTTCAAGAAAACTAAAGCATTTTAAGGTTTTAAAGTAAAGTTTCTGTTCGTGAATATAATTTAATTTTAATCCTTGCATTCAAATTAAATAGCAAAGATCTTAAGCTATTTGAAGGTTCTTAATTTTGCTTTTGATGTTATTTGTTCCCTATCCATGAGGGGTAGCAATGTGAGGTATTCAATTGTTGTTGACAATTCTTTAGCTGAGTGTGTCCCAAAGCAAAATGCTTGACATGAGAACACCGCCCAGTTTCTTATTATATATACATATATTTGTTGAGTGCACGCCCTTTGAATTCACTTGAGTATATATAATGGATATGTATCTTGGTTATTTTCATGCGTCTGTAAGCTGACGATCTAATGATGTAGAAATGATTTGCTCTTGTCCTGCACAGCGTTCAATTGCGACGAGTTATTTAACAAAGTGAAATGTATTTTTGATTACGCGATTGTTGTTCACGATTGTGTTGCAGTTGTTGCCGGTGGAGGAAAAATAAAAAAAAATATTCCCTACTTGCGGCAAACGCCTCAATTACTGCCACATACATATGTATTTGTGTGCAAACAAAAGATGAAAATATAGAAATATCGCTGAGCAAGTAATAATTTAGTATAAACGTCTTACTGGGCCTAAACAAATATTGTGGCATGTAGTTGGTGACTTAAATGAATTAGCTTTGATTACGGCCAAGGCCACTTGCTGGCAGCTCCTTCTGCTCGTGTCCCTTGTATATAGTCACTTTATGCTCAAGATTGAAATGCTAACATTGAGCAAATGCTTAATTATATTGTTTGGCCGTCGATGACGCAGAAGGAGCACAAAAAACACAAACATTTACCAAAAAAAAAAAAAAAAATCAAAAGGCACGCAATAGGCAGTAAGAAAGCTAAGCATATAAATTAGATTTTCCTACTCAATTTTTTTTGGGTTTGAAGGTAGTGCGTATTAGGGAAAGGCCTCTCTCTCTATATATATATATATGTATATATATTAAGGTCGTGTGGCTCGAAAAATTTCAAGTATGTTAAGCTAACAAAATTGATTCGTTAAGTAATTAAGAATGCTAATATATTTACATTAGCATACGTACAGGAACACTTGGATAGTCTAGTAAACCAATCCAAATTTTTTTTTATATTTAATATTTTAAAAGGGTTACACATTGTGTTTTTTTAATTTCCGGCTGAATATTTTTGTTTGTTTTCATTCGGTGCAATTCTTTAAGCATATTCTGCCTTTTTTTCTTTTTGGAACATTTCACATTGTTCATTTTGTTATTTTGGTATATCTACGATATTTTTTCTTTTCTTACATTATTTGTTTGTTTATCATTTTTCTTATTTTAGTTGCTGTTCTTGTTTATCTTTGCTGCTTGCCAGTCCTACACCAGTCCTATTCCCTACTACCCTAACCTTGACACTTTGCTTTGTTGTTTGACTTTGCTTTATGTTTCACTCACCACTTTCGATCTCTACAACAGTATTTTATTTTTTCTGTCTGTATTCTGTTTTCAACATTTTTGTTTTTCTCTTCCGCTGCTCGTCTGTTTGGTTTAACCATTTGTCCACTGTCCCATTAGTGCCTGTGTAAGCGTGCTATAAAAACCAAAGTAGCTCACTCACATATACACCTTACCCTAACACACACACACACACACCCAAACTCTGTTTGCTACCATCTTGAACAACAACAACAATAACAACAAAAAGGCACAACCTGAAACTCATTGGGAAAAGTGGACACAGCTCAGCTCAGATGAAATCTCTGGCAAGCTGTAACAAGAAACACGAAAATAAAGAGAAAGTCCAAGTCTACTGCTTCGGCTCCGACTATATTTGGGGCACGAACTTTAGTTTGTTGTGCAGCTTTTTGGTTTTTGTTTTCACGGCTTGTTTATTTTTGCTTACACTTATCAAAATATTGACGATACACACACACACACACACACACTGACATAGTATTTTGCGTTGCGTCTTCATGGGGCATAAAGATATCGGGGCTCTTCCCTTGCTTCGAAAAAACAAAAGCCAAAGCAAAGATGTAAAAAAATTATCTTGCACACGGCCACATGCTCTTGAATTTTCCACCATGTGTGTGTGTGGAAGGTCTGGATTGCCTGCATCGTCCCTTTTTCATATAGCAATAGCTACCCTATCCGCACTTTATTTGCCCCATTGCTGCTTAAGTTACTTTTTGTCTTACGCTTGAATTTCTTTTGCCTTATTCGAGCTTGGTTTGTTTTGCCCTTTGCTTTTCTGCTGTCTGCTCTTTGAGCGTTTTTCATGCTCCCTTTTGGTTTTGTCTTGTGTGTTTGCCCCGTGTTGAAGCATTGCTGAGCTAAGCAGCTCATTTTCAATCGAGCATGTGCGTTGGCTCTGTGATTTTTTCC
Source organism: Scaptomyza caliginosa (assembly GCA_035044725.1). Taxonomy (NCBI): domain Eukaryota; kingdom Metazoa; phylum Arthropoda; class Insecta; order Diptera; family Drosophilidae; genus Scaptomyza; species Scaptomyza caliginosa. The sequence goes on along the minus strand of JAWNNR010000010.1, from coordinate 118,313 downwards.
TATCTACGTATTTGGTCTGGTCTTTCCTTTGGGTTTCTTTTTGTTGTTTTTTTGTTCTTGTTTTTCATTCGTTTTGTTTCGGCCGTTTTTGACGTTTGTTTCCTTGTTTTTCGCCTGTTATTTTCATAAATAAATTTGCATGTCAAATGACATTGTTTATGGCATTCCTATATGAGAATCATACATCTCTGTTTCGCTCTCTTCTGACCCGGCCATCTCGTCTTTTTGTCATACGATGTTGACATCTTTGTTAAAATATGTTTACATGCTCAAATTAGTCTACGGCTCAGTGTCTTTTACTTTCGTTTTGCTTTGATTTTTTTATTTTCAGCTGTTGTTTTGTCATTCGATTGGTTTCCTTGGTCTGTTTTGCTTGTCTCTCAACAGTTGACAGCCGAAATGAATTCGTAATTGAATTTTGTACTCTGTTTCTCTCATATCAAGGCCACACTTGTCGCTGCTGCTGCTCAACATATCTTATTCTTCTTCGCATCCAATAAGAGCTAAATATTAGCAACATTTATTAACATATTTGTTTAATATACAATGTACAACATGTTGTTACATCTTTTACATATATGCATATAAGCATAAGGATTCTTTCCACCCATTCCGCGGGTATGTGGCGCCATCGAGGCGACTCATTTGTCCCAAAATTACTTATGCTCTGCTGTGCTCTGCCTTGGCTGTAATTATTTCGACATTTTCATCACATTTTGGCTAAAATGGAGGCTATAATTATTGAAAATAAGTCAAGCGCAGCACATTTGTTGCTTAGCTTTCACTGTCTTTTCTTCCTTCTTATCCTCAATCTCAATCTAAATCCCACTCAATGCCAATAAAATCATTTGCTGATTAGCGTGTTCTGGGCAACACATCCACACACACGTTCAGCACTTAGCTACTTTCGCTGGAGTTTGTGCTTATCAGCACAAAACAACTAATTTATAATATTGCCTTTATTCTAGTCGTTTAACGTGGATTGCTCATACGCCATGTGAGCCAAGGCCAAGAAAAAAAAACGTGAAAAATTATGTCACTGCCTGGTTGTTGTTGTTGTTCTTGTTTCGTTTTGCTGAGTATTGTGATAAGAGCTGCTGCTTAGGAAAGTTTTCGCCACGAGCTGCTAATGTACTCAAAGGCACATCCATAGCAAAATTGATAATATATGATTTTTTCTGTTGTTTTTGCTTTGCTTTCGTAAAGTAAAAGTTTGAAAATATATTCTTAAAGTTCAACATCGATTGAGTATTGTTTTATATAAGTTGCTTTTAATAAAATACACAATATCTTTTAAGGTTAAGTATTGCCTTAAACAATTCCATTATGAGTAAAAATAATCATAAATTTGTTCACAGGGTTTATTGTTACTCAACGTTCTTTCTTTTCCTATTCCGTTCTAATTGTGTAATATTGTACAAGTTACTTTTTTATAAATCCCATTTTCTTAGCAAAAAAGAAAAGAAAGTGGCGTTCAGCGGCTTTAGTGCAGCCACCATTTATTCGTTCCTTTACACTGTCTCTCTTTTTTCTCTTGCTCGGTTTTTAGCTGTTCTTCCTGTTCAATCGAAGTCAGTTGGTAGGCGCATTGTCTACGCGATAGCATCAGCATCTTGATTGTCCGTCAGCAGCCGGCAAATGTGGCGATGGCCTCCCCAAAAAGAGATGCGGCCCAAGCGGCTCAACATAAAGTAATCTAATGGCAGTCAGTCTGTAAGTACTGCCAAGCATTTACAAAGCTTGCCGGCTTCGAAGTCTTGTAGCATACCACCTTGTAAATGCTGCCGCTGATGTTGTTACTGCCGTTACGTAGCTGTCGTTATTCCCAGGACGCAAATTATGCATTAAGCTGTAGAAAAATGCCGCATAATGTTATCAGGCTAGGGGGTGAGGTGAGGTGGAGCTAGGCACCGCGGCACCTGGAGTCAAGAAGCACCAGACCAGGCACCAGGCTGTGTAGCTAAGGTGATTTCCTCTCTCTCTCTCTGTGTCTGTGTGTGTTTGTGTCTCTGGTGGATGACTCGGTGGAACTGAGTTTGGCAAAGCGAAAGCCGCAATCAAAATGTGTAAATTAGCACTTTATGCAACTGGGCTTGGCTTGTCTGCTTATCCTCTTCCTGGAACACTGACTGACTGACATTTATTCTCACTCCGCTCTTTGGTGGTTTTGCTTGTCAACTGACGTCGTCGTCGTCGTCGCCATCGCTGGCGGTGGACGTTGTCAACGTGGCGCCTGGTAGACCTGTATTCATATATTTCATGGCAAAATGCAATTTCCACTTTAATATCCGCACCCGCTCTACCATTCTCTCTCCGAACAGAACCAGAGGCCCAGACGGCCTGTCAACGGCCGCAGCTTATAATTTCGTTTATAATTACATTGACAGCAAAAGCAAAACTCAAGTTGCAGTTGCAATTGTAGATGCAGTTGCAGCTGCTGCATTTGCTGTAACTCCAGCAAAAAGTGCCAACCTGCAGGCGACACTTACCTAATTAGCTCAAAGTACACTGACAGCCAACCATTTCAATGTGCATGTATCTAAATCTGTGTGTGTGTGTGTGCGTTTTTGCCCCCCTTTATGGGGCATGTGGCAATTTGTAATTTCTGGCTGTCAGCCCCATGGCTAATTTCAGTTTGTTCAAATATCCATAAGATATACTCGTAGTATGCCAACGCTCATGGCAACAAAAAGAATTTCATATTTTCATCGTGGGGCTTACGTTTTATTTTAATGGGTTCAACTTTTGACATTTCAGCTATTAAGCCGTTTTGAAAACGAAATCAATGGAAATCAATTCATTCACTTGTATCTGCAGTTTCTGCTCTTTCAGTTCTTCAACATGTTGTCGTATGAGCGTTTTCTTATCTGCAACAGCTTGAACTTTGCCAATATCAGTAAACAGAATACTCGAAAGTTTTTGAGCGCAAGAACTCCCCTTTTTTTAATATTAATCTGATTTTTTGCCATTTTTACGAAATATACGCAATAAAAACAACTACAATCTGTTGATTCTCTTATTTTAAACTAAAGATTTACTATAATTTTTTAAATAATAATTAAAATTTTTTGTGTCTTGAACGACGAGTTAAAATTTATTATTTAATTTAAAGTTTTTAAATATGTTTGCTTGAGTTCAAAACAACTCTTAATGATTCGTGTACAAAAATAACTATAGATATGTTTTATTTGCTGACGTTTATATCCAAGGCTAGCTAGATATATATCAACATAAATACTGTACACTAGAAAATATTTAAAACTGCAATTAAAAGAACATTTTAACATTACGAATCCAAGATTTAATGAAACTTTCTAGTTGCTCTTGCAAGTAGTAAATTCAATTTGAAGCTGAAATCCATTTGAGCTATACACATCTAGCATGCATTTGTCGAACAGCTGGAAAGTACTTGGCAAACTATTCAATATACTCACTTAATGCTCTCTCATTTGGTTTTGTGAATTGCTTTGTGATATGCGTTCAATTGACATTTGAATGTCCAACAGCAAATGCTGTATGTGTAGCTTAATACAATAACGCCCCCCAACTGCTTTGATTGGCTGGTGATATCGTTGGTTCCATATTCATTTTCTTGATAACATGTTGTTGCTCATATTGTATGTCAGTGGTTAGGGCCATTTGCAGGCATTTCTGCATTTGCCAAACCTTTTTCTAATAACACATGCCACTTTATCTGTATGCCCGCCCCCCTTCCCTTAAAAAGAAGAGAAAAGAAAAAAAAAGTAACAAGCAAATACTTGGCATAATTTGGATCATGGACCAAGGGCAGCCGAAACCTTTGGTTAGTTGAGAAAATTTCAACTTCTTGCCAGGGGACATTGACCACCACTGACGTAATCAAATCGACAATCAGTAAAAGCTATGTGTGCGCATCAATGTGCCCGAAGGGTTGGTCCACAAAATGGTATAGTCTATGATGGCAACAGCTCAGTTCAGATATTGGCCAAGCCCCTTCCAAAAAAAAAGGGTGAAAAGTGGAAGGGAAAAAAAGGGACGCGATTGCGGCGTGTGGCTGGCATGCCTGAAGCATATTTGTCCTGTCCCAAAACAGTGCGTAAATTGCCATTTTCAAACACATTTCAATAAATTTTTTCCGTTTTTTTTTTCTCTTATTCGGGGGATCTGCAAATTTACTTCAGCAACTGTGGCATAAATTTGTTGCCCAATGCTGTTTGCGAAATATTTTATTGCCTTTTACGGTTTGTCTGTGTTGTCCTGATGACTGGCGACTTTTTTGCCTATCGTTTATCGACTCTTGTCGCCTGTCGCTTCGCTTGTCTCCTGTTTCTCTACTGTTTGTGTGTTGTCCTGTTTCTCACAAATTGCGCATACGCCGCGTGTTATGCGAGTGCCAGGCGAGAAAACTTCAATTGTCAGCCGCCAGTTGTTGCTCGCTGCTGTGTTTCTGTGTTATTGCGCTGTCATTTTGTTGTCAGTCGACACTGACACAAAGACGGACAGGCAGCGAGAGCGACAAATAGGTAGACAGACCGACTGACAAACAGTCACAGCCTTTGATCTTGGCCCCACCACCGTGCCTAACAGTATTCAAAGCATTTTACAGCTTTCACCATTGTGCTGTGTGTGTGTGTGTGTGTGTGTGTGTGCGTGTGTAAATTTCTCACATAAGCGAAACGCACGTGCATAAAATAGCATCACATCCCTTTTTAACACCCACATTCTCCGCACACGCATATACTTACATACTTGTGCATGCCTGTGTAAAAGGCGTCGCATACTTGTTGGCCACTTAATGCAACACAGCTGCTAAGTGATGCTGAAATTGTTAAAAACACATTAATGTTTTTTGACTATTTTACCTAGATGTACAGAAAATTTCTTCAAATTGAAGAGCCTTAAAAAAAGTATTTTTAATGCGAGGGATAGACAAATTAAATAAAATGATCTAAGAAAGCGAAAAGGTGAACAGAAGAGGTATTATAATGAAAAATTTGATTTTTTCAAGCAATAGACTATTCATAATTGTTAAGCTCATTACCAAAATTACCAACAAAGAAAGATATAAATGTGATGTTTTTTCACTTTTAAAATAAATTTTGACATGTTGGTTAAAAAACGGAGCTTTGCGAATAATTTATTGTTTATACCATTGATGCTTTCACTCATTTTGTAAATTTATTTACCAATAAATAATAGTTCAATAATTTTCTAAAATATTTTGGCTGAAAAGCGCAGTCAAATATAAATGAAATTTAATGGAAAAAGCAATGTAAAACAAAATTTATCGTTGACGAAGCTTATCGATATATCTATAGTTTGTCAAATATATGTAAAAGGCTTGACAAATTAAATAATAATTTACATTTTTGACAAATTTAGATGTATTGCTGATTATTCCATGCTAAATGAATTACATTATGTTATATGACTTTTACCTTAAGTTGCCGCTGATATAACGATTAAAATACTAGCGTTAATGTTTAAAACTTTTCCTTCAAAAATGCTTTTAGGCTTTCAGTAAAATTTCACAGTAAATACGAAACACAGAAACTGCACCATGCTGCTGTGTGCGTTGTGTTAGTTTAGAACAAATAGCTTCATTGCTGGCACTCAAATGCTACGCTTACATTATATTTTATAATCATTTTACAACCGGTGTGATATTTTAGAATGTTAACAACAGTTGCTTCATTTCGCGCTGCCAAAGTTTGTGTTGCCCTGCCATCGCAACATTTAAGCTGTGCGTTACCCTAGTTATTGCTGTTGTTTTGTGTATTTTTTTGATGTTATTGTTGTTTTTAGTTGGCGCTGGTAGGCAAAAAGTTGATGCCGCCACATGGTAGCTGTTTTGGCAGTTTTATGGTGCTAGCCATAAAGTACTTAAAAGTTTCATCTTACGCCTATTTTGCAGCCCAGTGGCCCATTATCAGAGCCACACATAGGGGGAAAGATACAAAACTACATTGAGATACCGCAGGGGTAGGTTGAGACAAAGTTTGACCTGTGAAAGTGGAAAGGGTAGTAGCGTAACCTGTGTGCAGCTGCTTGCTGTATACAATTTGCTAACAATTTAACAATCATTGCTTTTGGTTGGCAAGAAGTCAACACACACACACACATACAGCTACAAACACACACGCATAACGTGTATTGTGGCGGCAATTTAAATTGCCTGCCTAAACAAATAACATTCAAGTGGGCCAAAACACTTGTGTCTTTAATGTGGTCCAGCCAGATCATGTTGATGGCCTGCTCGTCGACGGCTGCCAATTAATGCCAAATGTGGCAAGTTCCTAGCGAATTGCTCCAGCTGGTCAACACAGTGAAAAGCGTTACGGGCTGTGTGCTCAAGTAGTGATTCAAATTTGGGCATTGGCAATTGCTTGGTTATTGCTGTAGAACTCGACCCCACAACAAACTTATTTTGCTTATCAATATGCCAGGCTGTTCAATGCTAACGTCATCGTGTACTGTTGCTCTTTTTCAGTTGCTTGTTGCGCGAGTCACAAAAAAAGGGATGGCTAAGACGTTTAACAAGCTACGTAAAATAGTTTGGTTAATATATTTGTGGTGATAGTTTCTGAAGTCTTATATTGAATTAAATCATCAAAAATATATTGAAGCCAGTTTACAGAGTATCTCTGACTCGAGTTCCATTTGACTGCAGTTACTCAGCTTGCTTACAATTTATATATATCTTTCACTTTTTCGAGTGATTGCCATTTCAGCTGCCTGCTGGTGTTCTTAATGGGTTTTATGTGCTGGGGTGCTGGAGTGCTGGAGTGCCGGAGCCGCTTCTTCTGCTCAACACGACTATTTGAAGTGCTCGAAAGTTGAGAAAATGATAGCTGAAAGCATTGAGTATCGCGCGGCATTTCGTTTGAATTCGAACTCGTGCACTTCAACTTGCAATGCGAATTTATCAGCAAGAGAGATGCAGTGAGAGAGCCTTTAGATATTGTTAGCAACACGGTAATTGGTCATTGCACAGTAAACGAGGCAACTTAAAAGTGCTGTAAGAATACTTGCAACTTCAGTTGCCCTGCCTGCGGCATACATATATAATGAAAACTAAAGAACTTGCTGTTTTTGGCCAATTAGTATCGCCACGTTGCACTTTATAACTATTGCATTTTTTTTCTGGCCAGAAAGTAAGCAGTACTTCTTAAGTTAAATGTAAACAAATAACACAAACTTCATAGCAAGTAAAACAACATTTCTTATTAATTTTTAACTTTTTAAGGTAAATTTCAAGCAACCGTACTTAAAATCGGTTTCAAGTATTTTCTGTACTTTACATTATTCGTTCTACAGTGCAAAACCCTTGAGATAATGCCTTCTTTGACTCTTTTTACTTGCGAAGTAGTTTGACGCAGTTAAGTCTGCTTCGTATTGTATTTCGCCAAGTGGTTGACCACAGTGGCCCATTCTTAAACCGGTTTTCCGAGTTCTAAAGCCACTTTTAGTTGCCATGGTATTGCTTTCCGTTTAAAATAAAATTTAATAATTTCATCAATGCAATTTCTAGCAGTAAGAATTTTTTTTTTGTAAATTATCGTTTCTTAGTGAAAATGGTAACAAATAAAGATTGTTTTCCGGTATTTGTCTTAATGTTGTGGTCTTGTGGTGACATTTACATTTCCTTCATCTCTTATATCCATTCGTTTTATTATCGAGCCGCTAGAGTTTGTCGTTACATTAAGTTGTTTTTAATGTGTGAACATGGTTTTCAATGGCTTTTATGGTAGTTAACTGGGCCATTAAGAAGTTTGTAGTTAGTGTTGTGGGTGAGTATTCTAAGGAATTAGATTGCTGGCAACATTTGTCGCAAGCCACACAACAGCAGCTGACAAGTTGACCCTGTCGAAAAGTTTTCCCCCAATTTAGTTATGTTGTATGCTAATAAAAATGTAAAAAACTCAAGCATGATATTTATAATAAACAAATTAAAAGGCTAGTGAAGCCTGCATAGCTTTTGGTGTTGCCCAGAGCTCTCAATGCTACTCGTTCATAATTGTTCAAGACTCGCGTTGATTTGCTCAACTTAGCCGTCGTTTGAGTAATACCAGGTATTTCTACTACCCCTTTGCTGTGGGCTTAGTTGGCATTCCCTAGATTGCTAGCTAGCTTACCATCTTGCCACCATTTGCTGCAAGCAAATTCCAAGCCTCTTACTTCACCCAACCTTCATTCTGGCATACTGGCGATAGCATGTCTATGCATGTAAATGTTTTCATGCTCGAGACTTTGGACTTGCATTCGAACTGCAACTTGAGCTCGAGTTCGCTTGGGTTGCTTTGTTAAGGATTTGCTTTCTTCCCTTTTTTGCTCCTCCTGCTTTTATGTTTGTACAAGTGTCCGTTGTGGTTGAAAGGTGAACATGGCGCTGGCACAGTACAGTCGCCAACGTAACTCTTTCCTCGACATCATACTTCAGCCAATTCCCTGCTCAGTCAACGCTAGATGAAAAATAAACAGTATGCAACGTGTCTATGCTGCTCCACACCACCGATTCCCCCGCTGCTTTTGCTTGTGCTTTGCTTTCGCTTGCCATTCAAGATGATTTACAGCGTTTAGAGAGTTGGGGCAAGCAGGCAACTGGGCACCTGACCAGCTCTTTGGTTGTCTGTTTTCCGTTGTCCGTTACTAGTTGTAATGGAGACGAGCGCATCCTTTTGCTCATTTACCTTCTGCATTTGTCGCATAATCATCGTTTTTCCGAAAACGCCATGCGCCATCAGTTCAACATGTATTTGAAGCCACTGCGTTGTCCTGGTCTTGGCTTCTCCTTGTCGTCCTTGTCGTTCTAGCTCTTGCTGCTGTTGTTGTTGTTACTCGCAATATTTAAGCTCCTATTTTATTTGCTGTCTGGCGTTGGCCGCTTTGTGCTGCGCAAAACTTTGCCATAAAAAGAAAACGGCACAATGAACAAAAAAAAAAAAAAAAAACCGAGAAGACGAATAGGAGCAGGAGTAGAAGGTTGAGGTGAAGGAGAAAAAGAACAAAAAAAAAAAAAAATAATAATAATAATAAAGCACTTGAAACAAACGTTTTCAGTAAATTTAACATTAGCTGCTTTTGTGAAAATAATCAGCGAAAGGTTCGCTGCGCGCCGGAACCAAAACGGGTGCCTTTGCATTATTGGTGGAAGCAAGGAGTGCGTTGGGGAGGCGGCGGGTGTATGCAAAAAAAAGTTTTCTTGTTCGCCTTCTGCGCCTGCAAGTAGGCAACATTCTTTGTTGTTTGCTATTATTATACTTACTTGCCACGCGAGCGAGCGCTACATGCGTGTATGTAAGTGTATGTATGTGTGCGTGTGTGTGTGTGTGTTTTGGTATATTTACAAACTGTGTAGCATACTTTTCAGCTTGCGTGGCTGTTGTATCTTAAGGTTAAGAGTTGGCAAGTCCTTTTGCCTGCATAGAACTTCCACTTCCCAGGCAGCAACGCTGTCAACTTTTGCCGTACATTTTTGATTTATGTGGCGGCACAGCCCAAGACAGCGATAGCAATAGAGCAAGCAAGTACGAAAATTAGAAGGAGAGAGCGCACTTGGTTTTTGCATTGCACAGTTTGAGGCATGGCTGGGAATTTTTTACCTCCCAGCTAGCTGCCAAAGTGGGCAAATTATTTCAATTTCTATTATCGCATTTTATGATTGCCGGTTTGCGGCTTTTTATTTAACAACATTCTTTTTTATTTCCAGGAATGGAAACTCACTGGCATTTTTCTTCGGCTTGCTGGTGTTTTGTGTTTTCTGTTTTTTTTCTTTGTTTCGGTTTATTTTGCGTTGTTCACATCGCACATTGCTCTTGTTATTGTTGTAGAGTTCATGGCACTTAATGGTTTATTAGCCCAGTTTTAGTTACATTTTTAGTTTCCTAATGACCAGTTCAAATGTCCTTTGCATATTGTTCTGGCTACCTGGCTAACGGACCTTAACTTTGCCATATTTTATTTAAGTATTTTTAGCTGTTGTAAAAAGTCAATAATTAAACGATTTTTATTTAAAGTCACTTGACATCTGCTGTCAGTACTAAACTACTAGATTGTGCCAAGAGTTTAAACCATCAATTGACTTAAAATCAAGTTACACCTCACAATTGCAAGCACAACTAAAAGGTCAAACAAAAGTTGTGACAAGGATTTGTGCTAAATGCAGCTACAGAAATAAATTGTGTCATCAATTAAGGCATATTTAAAATATTTGTTGCAAACAAAATTGCAGTGTTGCAAATGACGTTTATTATTTGGTACTTGCATATTATTCTAGTCTAAATAAATAACTTTTTGCTTTTAGTTTCACTGTATTTTTTTTAGTAACAAATAAAGTCTCATAGTTGTGATTTCTTCCGTTTGCAATCCAATCGATAGCTTCTTACATTTTATTTTCCGTTTAATCTTAATATAACTCTCAGCTCAAACTGACAGGCAAGCTGCCATTTCTAGCTGCACTAAAGCTGGCCACAAAGTGTTTATATTGTAACAATTCACTTACTAAATTCCACACACACATATATATACAAGTATCCGGTTAGCTTGGTTACCAACCATTTGGCGTTTCCTGCCCTGACTTTTTTCGTACTCAGCGTTTGGCGAGTTTTAATGCGTCTTGCTCTAATTTTGAAAGCCAATAGTTGTCCAATCAATTTCAAAGTGCCAACCACTAACTAGAATCTACATAAAAAAGTCAGTCTGACGACAAACAAACAAACATTAACTTACGCAGCTGCCTGGCAGGCAGACATGCCATAAAATTCAGTGTTGACGCAAGTCGATGACGAGCTCGCCAATGGACGTTGTCTGCGTCTACCAAATCTCATATGTATAAATTTTGCTCAGCCGCCGATGACAGCAGAAAAAACAACTACAGCAGCAGCGAACTGCAGTAAAAGGAAATTCAGGCAAGGGAGAAGAAGAAAAAAAAATGGCTGCCAAAACAGAAAAAAATAACATAAAAGGAAAGTGAGCAAAAGCTGCAGACAAACCGAGCACAATAAAGGTTTCGCATAGAATTGGAATGTTGCACTAAGTGTGTGAGAGCTTTTAAAATAAATACCCTATGAATTGAATGTTTAAATGATAAGTTTCTCTGACGTAGATGATTCTGAAAGTCTTTAAAAAAATTGATTTATTTTCAAACTTATTACTGTGAAGCTAATGTACTTATAGATACTATAAATTACAAACAAAATTAATGTTTTAAATTTTACATAACTTTTTTAATTTAACTTATAACAAAATGGTTTCGATTTTCTTTTACTGATGATAAATATTAGTTATTCTAGGGCATCCTCCGTTGCAATTCTTTAGAGAACAGTTGCATGATGTGTGGCACAGATGGAATCTTGTAGCACATTAAACGTGCACAAGAATATTCTCTGTATTGTATTCCTTTTTTGTCTTTTTGGCAATGGAAATAGCTGGCACTGCAAGCGGATGAGACTGTCGAGGCAGTGTTTTCATAGTGTTGCCAAAGCAAAGAGCTGTTGAAAAAAAAAATGTATTAAACAAATTGCTGACAAACAATGCATACAATATTGAATAGACACTGCTGCCATTTAGTCAGTGAGTCAATCAGTCAGTCCGTCAGTAAGCGAGTTAGTCAGTCAGTCCACTTTGCCGAGTGCCTATTTTGCAATTAATGAAAAAATCCGGCCAAATTATTTTCTTTTTTTTCTTAAAGCCAACAGATGCGAGCACCTATCAGTGTGGAAGCCACAGACAGAGAGACAGTGAGTGTTGGTCGAATGTGAAAGACAGCATTTGGCGAGAAGGGGGGAAGGGAGAGAAGCTGTTCTGCCAAAAATATGGGTCATGTTTGCCATGGTGTAATGTGTAGAATGATTGCAACTTTAAAAAGCAAACAAACAGCAGAAACTACAGATAGGAAATCGCACTTACCCACTGCTGGGTTGCCTGGTTGGTTGTGGATGGGTTGAACGAACCAACAATGCAAACAGCAAGCTCAGGCACAGTCTCAGGCGTAGTCTCTGGTTGATGCTCTGCTGGCACATGCCCAGGCTGGCAGGCAGGCAGGCTAGTAGGTTGGTAGGCTGGCAAACAAACAAACAAACGAACAAACAGACAAACAAACAACGTAGCGTCCATACAAATGCCAGAGAGTCTGCTGCCACTGAAACTGGGCCTGCTGTCGCTGTCGCTGGGGCACACATGCATCATGCATGCATGCATGCCAGTCAGTCAGTCAGTCAGTGAGTTGCCGCTGAGCGACAGCCCACCAAAGTCCAAGGAGTCGGAGTCAAAGGAGCCGTTTGAGCTGGGCTAAGTTGAGTTGAGGTATCGACTGTGGCTGCAACAGCATCTGCATTTCTACTTACTTACCTCATTGCTGTAGTAGTTGTCTCAGTCTCAGTCTCAAAACCTTTTTATATTCTCGGGTTGTTGGTGTTGTTATTGCGTTTGCTTTTCTGTTACAATTGCCGCTGATTGCAAAAGTAGTGCAATGCAGGGCTGCAATAACTATCAATGCAATACTTAGTAAGCAAATAAATTGATTGTCGAGCTATAAAAAGCATTTAAGTATTTGTTCGGCTCAATTGTATTTTAATCCGTTACAATTCAGGCAAAAAACTAAGTACAAAATTAATATTATTTGTTGAGTCTTCATTGTCCAATAGAAAGCTTATCACCATAAAGAGTTTACCCCATTTAGTTGACACTTAAAGTTGACCACTTGACTCTAAGAGATAGCGAGTTGCTTTGCAGCCCTGGTTTGGGCTAACAACTACTCTCGATTGCTGATTACAAAAGTATCTATCTATAGGAATAGGAATAGGAGCACAAGAAGATTATCATTGACATGCAACAGAGGAGCATCGTTACCTGAAGCTACAAGCACCAGCACCAGTTACACCCACACTTACCCACTCAAGCAGTCAACACTCCGGACTACGTCTGGGAGCGGTGAGCGGCAATAAAAGCCGTAAGAGTAAGCCGCTTTCATGGAAGCTCTCTGGGAGTTAAGCTGGGGGCAGCGACAGACGCTTGAATACGGTTGATTTAGTTAATAGGAAACAAATACACTTGCACAATGTAACATTTACAGCAGTTTTAGAGAGACAGAGAGACAGACAGAGGCGTAGAGAGAGAGAGTTTAGTACAAGTACTTTTCTCAGTTAAGACTCAGTGAGTGGAGTCATTGACTGCTGCAAATTGAGATTGAGATGCGAATGTGGGCCGTAATTAAATGTTGGCAGTTGATCGGTTCATAAGTGCCTGGCAAATGAACTGCAAATGATTTGAAAAAATAAACGCGAATAGCGAACATTTAAAAATTACAGAAAAAAAGGGACAAAAGCCACTCGCTAACTGAATGAGTGACAGACTGACAGACTGTTTACTCCTTAGCTGCTTCTGCTTCAGCTGCTCAAAGCGTTAACCTGATTAAAATTGCCAAAGGCAGCCAAACTGAAGCAGCGGAGGAAATATAAAAAAACAACTGTTGTAGAGTGAAACCCTTTTAACCCAGATTGAAAAACTCGAAATTAGTTTTCATTTACGTTGCACTGGCTGCCTGTTGCTGTTGCTGTTGCTGTTGCTGAATGCGGCTTGGATCAGAGTTTTTACTGCGCTCGCAGTTAATTTTTAATGCCTTGCATCTAAAAACTGTTGCTGGAGCCATGTTATTATGCGTGTTATGCTCACTGATGCTATGCCATTAACAGCAACAGCAACAGCAATAGCAAAGGCAACAACATCAATAGCAATGAATAAAAAACACCAACAAATTACAACAACAATGACCAAGGCAAGCAAACTAACCGAACGACGTTTAGTTCCACAGTTTGTAGCCGGAGCTAAATGCTAATGCATAAAAATAGCATCAGTTGAGCGCAGGCTGCAGCCGTTTAATGCATTCACATTCCATAAAACCCAAACAACTTGAATTCTCTTTTTAGTATTTATAGAAACTTTAGCATTTCTTATTTTATGTTTGTCCAACTTTTTAATAGATTATATGGCATATTTTTTTTTGTTTAAGAAAATTGTTTCGATAACTTTTCTACGCAAATCTTTAAGTGTTTATATACAGTTCACAGCTTTCACATGCCGGTCAAGTTTTCTATTATACAACTTAGTTTTATCATAGACAATCTGTGTGTCTATAGCATGCACTATAGTGTGCAAACAAATACACAAACTTTGCGAAATAAAAATAAAGAGCTCAATTGCTGGAACGCAGACACACACAGACACACACTGTGTACATTACCGTGCTGTAGTGCAAGTCCAGTTGGTTCGCTTCAATCGATTTCCGTTTAGCAAAGAAGCGAACCACTATAAAAAAAAGTTGCCTGTCGATTGGCAGTTGCGAGTTTTTCTTATGCTCTGTGTTGTGTACTTGTATGTGCTTGGGTGTTTGTTGTTGCTGGATTTGTTATTGTTGTTGGTTGTTTATTTTTTGCACTTTCACTCTATCGCTGGCACGTTTGTGTAGTTACTGTTTGTTGCGCTGTTGTGCAAATTATTACATTGACCCAGTAAAACAGGAACGCGTCATGTGTTTGATTCTTTGACTCTTTGAGCAGTAATAAAATAAAGCCGTGTTGTGGTTGGAAAATTCTTTCAATTTAAGCTTGAGAGCCTGCAGTTAAATTGAGTTAAATCTAAGTAGAAGTAAACCCAAAATTAATTGCCCAGAACGACAGCAAGCAGCAAAAGTAATTAACTTCAAAGTCATATGTAAGACCTTGTGTTGTATTTTTGTGTTTTTTTTTTATAAACAGCAATACGCTTTTGCACTTTTTATGTACAGCCATAAATCAGAGGCAAGCGCTTTAAGTGAAATTCAAATGTTGGCCATATGGCTTTGCCAAACTTGTGTCCTGTGAACTTTACGTTCGATACTTCTTCTAGGCAGTCGCATATTTTGCTTTTCTCTCTGCACACATGCAGCCGGCAGCAGGCAGCAGGCAGCAGGCAACATGCCACATGGCTCATGGCACATGTGGCTGTTGCTGTTGCCATTGCTCGCCTTGCTGCCTTGTAAATAATTCATTTTTTATTTGCCTGCAAAATGAACTTCACCTGAGTAATCAAGGAGAGCCGGCGTAGTATTAAAAATTATTATTATTTTTTGATTTATGATTAAGTTTATGTTGTAGCGTGTTTTTCGATTTTTTTTTTATGGCCAGCAGCATCGTTAAAAAATTAATGGATACGGCTGAACAGTTTTCTTGCCATTTCTACCATAGTAGAATAAATATTTTTGCATAAATGTATTTGTTTCTGTGTGTTTGTAGAAAATTTTATACACTTTGAAGGACAATTAAAGTGCAAAACAAATATGAAATATGAAAATAAATCTAGATGCACGAACGAGATCAAATAAAAGTTGGCTTTGCTTTGCATATAAAAGATTGATTTGATTTCAAATTGAACTGAAAACTATATTAAACTATATTTAACTCTTCACAAAACAGATTAGCACAGAGACAACGATACAACTAGTTAGCTGGCTAGTTTTATATATTTTACATACCAATTAGCAGTTTTTTATTATCTTCATTATGTTTCATAGAATTAGCTGGTTGGTTGGTCTGAAGTGCTGTTTGAATTCCGAGAAAATCCATTCGCATTAACATAATGAGATTAACAGATTATTTCGTATTAAATTCATTTATTTTTAATGAGTTGAGTGAATGGCTTGATTTATCTACATCTTTGAAGAACAATAATGTCTTAAAACCCATTGATATGTTAAATTAAATCCAAGAAGCATTTCTTGCATCGAACTGAAATAAATAATTATCCCAACATCCAATTTAAGTCTACTTCTTATTCAACAGACACTAATTCAATAATATAGTACTATGCTGTACAAAAAGCATTGTGGACATAGCAAAAAAGCGAAAGAAAACGAATCAAATTGGCAACAATTTAAAGTCCAACCGCAGGCGTTGCCTATTTTTTTTTTGTTTCTTTTTGCAGTGGTCAGCGGTTAGCAGGAAAGTGCTTCTATGGAGAACACAGCAAATAAAATGTGGCAAAAAACCAAAAAGAAATAGAATCGCCTAGCAGAACACAAAACAAAAATGGCAAACAATTTCGGTTGAGGCGTTGCAATTAATAAAGGCCACACACGACGATGATGCAGGCGCAGGACATTGACACGGCAATGGCAATAACAAAAACAACACCACAACAACAAGCAACACCACTCGAAAGGCAACCACAAAAAGAGGGCGTAACAAACGGCCGCTTGTAAGTGAAGGCACATAAATTAGGGGCGTGCCCAACGAAAGTCCTCTACAGCATTTTGTGGCATGGTTGTTTTTTTTATATTTTTGTTTCTGTTCTTTTTTTAATGTTTTTATTGTTGCCTGCTGCCAGCTAGCTTTTCGGTGTGTGTGTGTAAAGTAAATCTTCAATGTTGTTGCACAAGCGATAAGGAAAGATAAATGAGGCTTTAATGTAAAATAAATTAAGCACTTGTCGTGTGTATTATGTAAGTGTGTGTGTGTGCGTGTATGCCACCAACACCAAAAGGGCGACTTGACTTAGCTGCTGCTTTCAGCTGGCCCGCACTGGCATGCCAAGAATGACATTTGATTATCACGCGGCTTCAGCGCGTCTTTGCCAGCGCGCAAAACGCGTCGCATTACATAAATCAACGCCAGCCCGCTGACATCGACGTTGAGGTCGACATTTGTGTGGTGCATGGCATAACAATGCCAGAGCTGGGCTTTAATTAAACTACACTTAGAGCAGTCTATTGCCAGTTTCAGTTCTAGCCCGTCATTCCACACAATAGAAGCGTGCCCCAAAAAGTGCGCTATAAATTTTATCAAATTCATGTGCTTCATGTGCAAGGTGTCAACTGTAAAACAGAATTGAAAAAGAGAGAGAGAGAGAGAGAAACAGAGACAAAGAGTGGGTGACTGCAAGAAGTGACACCAAGAGCTTAAGGCATTTTAGTTATTTTATTTCATATATTTATAAATATATTAACTTTATTCGCATAACTGTTATTTGACACTTGTATGCTTTGAATCTTTTGGTAGCACTAAAGAGAATACATATAAAAATGCATGATTAAAAATATGCCAAGTATTTAAATAATTCAATTTTAATCAATTTATCGATGTGCCACTTATACATGCCGAGTGTGATGGGAAGTTTGGTCGCCTGTTGCTTCGTTACGCGTGCTTGTTGTTTTAACATTTTTCCATTTCCCATAACGCACACACACACACACAAACATACACATACGAATAAAATTTTCTTTTCAATATAATAAATTAGTTGCTAACACCGTATGCAGCCTCAATTGATTTTTGTGTATACATATTTAATGAGAACATTGTCATTATGTTTGCCCAGCTACGTAAAAAAGCCTAAAGGGATCAGGCAATGTTCGCGTGTTGCATGTGATTAACAGAAGAGGTGGCTGCCTCAACATTGCTGAGGTGTGATAGTTATCTGAACATCATTAAATGCTAGACAAACTCATCGACAGTGAGTTTATATGTTTTTGGGAAACTTTGTAATTCTGGTTAGTCGAAAACGTAATGTTTATTGCAATTAAAAACATTTTATTTTAATGCCCATTTAAATAAATATATATAAATATATGTGTCACACGAATATGAATGCAAATTACATTATAATAGAGTAGATTGCTTCTCATATGCTATAAATTAATTAAACTGTTCATTTTCGTCGTCTAATTAATAAAATTACATACAAAAAAAAAAAAAAAACAAAACGCCTGCTGCAAGCCGTATAATTTCCATTTAATATTTTCAATTAAAATGACAGCCTGCACATATAAACAGCAATAACAAAATGCATTTTTATGGCATTTAGCTACGTTTACACATTAGCTTTAACAGTAAAGCGTACTTAAGTTGATTAATGAGAGTGGCACACATTTTTTTGTTTCATATTGGCATTGCAAAATTACTTTTAATTAATTAAAACACATTGAATTTGGGTAGAAACGAATGTGATTGCTTTTTGCTCTTCAAACGCATTTCTGCACGAATTTTAACCTCACACATTTAGTTAGTATTCCACGTTTAAGGGTGAATGGAAAATAACACATTTATTATAACACCAACAACTCGAATAACAAGTACATTATCGCGATAAGTCATGAGCTTGCGTTTTAGCTGTCCATTAAATAGACAGACAGACTGTTTGTCTTTCAGTTTGGTAGTCTGACTGTCTGTCATGTGCTTATGTGAAGCTTTGTTTATAAATTTACCATTAGGCTCGACAGCTTTCAGTTCAACTAAATAGGAGGAGTCAAAGTGTCCAGGTGTAAAAGCGAAATGGCTTTTTAACACACCATAAATGGAAAATAAAAATGAATAGACAGTCACTTTGTAGGGTAGGGTAATTAGATTTAGATTACACTCATTACTAGTTCGGCTCATTAGCTAAAGCAAATAGCGATGAAAACCTCTCGAAAAGGTTAAAGTTCTGTCAAGCATTTAGTCGAATCAATATGTGGCATTGGACAGGCGATTAGTTGCATTTTGATGCACAAAATTAATTGAAAGTCAAAATGCAATTAATTTGCGCATGTCCTTATAGTCAGTGCTTCACTCCTATCTGTGCGTGGGTGTATGTCGTGATAGCTGTATCTCAATGCCACGCCTTGGGCGCTGTCAGGTGATATGTGGTTATTTGTTATGAGCGTAGTATCACAAAAGCATACTGTATACTCTACTACTCGAATACTGGTACTAAATTGAAATGTGTCTGGTTCAGTCGGTGTCCCGTTTCAGGATTACAACTGTACGCACTTAGAGAGGTACTACGTTACGATGAAATTTACCGCACACACATACACATGCAACCACAGCCTCCATATCAATAGCTAGCGCGCCGAGTTGTGCCTCAATGTTCTGTCCATGTGCCGTTCTGGCAGTTATACCATGTATGTGTGTGTGTCTCTGGCTTGTTGCTTACGACCTCAATTACATGCGCAAATAAACTGCAACAAACATTTGCTGAGAACTCACCGCTCCCGCCCTCGAAAATACAAGCCTGCCACACATGTGGCCTCAACGCTGGCTTTGCTTTTGTATTACAGCGCCAACAAAATGTTGTTGCTTTCACCAGTAAATACACACTCACTACCACACACCCACATTGACACACGCATACAAATATCGCTGGCTATGCTCTTGTATGTGTTTTGCGTGTTTTGGTATTAGAATTTCAATGCAAATGTCCTTGTCACATTTGGGAGATTTATTTGTGAATTTGCCTATGCACATGACCCCAACACACACAAGTATTTTTCAAGTGTGTGCGTGGGTGTGTGTTGCAGTTAGCGAACCCCTTCAGTTATACATATAATAAGCAGCCGAAAATAAAGGTGAATAATATAAAAGGTTGTACTGAACTCTTAACGTGTTAAATTGTATTTTGATGAGAGCTTAGGTTCAAGTCATCAAAACTCATATGCAAACCATGTTGGGCATTTGTAAAGCCAACAATTTCGTATTATTACCATTTGGCACACCCCAAATAAAATTTGACCCTGTAGCTGAGCTCTTGATTCCAACTGTGACTTGGCTTTTGCATAATTTCGTGTTTTTGTTTGTCGCTGCCTAATTGCAGTGCATGCAACTGGGCATCGATTGCATGCCACTCGTAAATCCAAATAAGTCGCCGGGTAACATAAACTAGCGTAGCATTAATTTCATATTATCAGCTGCCCGGGGGCTATAAAACGCGATCAAAACGCTCGCCACTGCTAACGACCTGTGCTGTGGCTTGGCTGGGTTGTTGTGCAGTTTGGTTGTTATATAGCATTCTATTGGGGTTTCCAGTTTAATGGCACTACGAAGGCGAAAACTGCTGGTGCTGCTGCTGCAATTGACTTAAACTTCGCCTGACCTGACCCAGCCAAGTCTGAGAAAGTTTTACTGGCGCGCATCTAGAATGAGCTCACGTGCTGAAACAAGTAGGGGGTGTTGGAAACACCATCGTCCGTTTTGTATGCGAACACAATTTCACAGCGAAATGATTTGGTAAAGGGGTCCCTCGGTCTCAACAGTTTTGGTAGCTGACCCAGGCAAACGGCAGCGGCCGGCCCATCTGTGTATTTGAACGTTGAAAGATGCAAATTTACTACGCTCGAAAATGGTCCGACAGTTGAAATAAATACTAAAGTGAAAAACTTTGGACCTCCTTTATATACATATATATATATATGTATGTGTGTGGGTGTGTGCGAGCCTAAGGCAAACGGATGGCATAGCTGAATCCCATTCTCTTGACTCATGGTCTTGTGCAATTTTACTCCGTTTTCGCTTTTCTTTGCTGTGCAAAAATTAACATTTGCACAAGGTTGTTTTAGATAGAGGTAGCGCCGCAGTACGTAAAGCAACGTCAAAAGCGGGTATAGGACAGAACAGGACAGGACTTCGGCTTGCAGCCATAGAACTTGTTCATTCATAAATCATGCACAAAATTATCATCATTATGAAAGTTGCCTTTCGGTATCATCAAAGCGGGTGCCAGCGTGGCGGCCGCCTGCCAAAAAACCCAGAAGGGTTAAGCGCGTCAGCCAAAGATTCCACTTTCAGCTGTAGTTTATTTTTTTGAATGTTTTTTTTTTTTTTTTATTTTTGCAACGTTGACTTTCATTTTTTTCAATTTTTCATCATCAAATTCAGGCAACGGAAGACAGCTACCAGCGGTAGTGGTGTTGGCTGTGGCAACAAAAGAAAAATGAACATTGCATAGATTTAGAAACGCACAGATTTACTTAACTTGCCCTTTCATATTTTATTTAGATTTTATATCGTATCTTTTTTTCCTTCTCTCCTTCTTTTCCCTTCCTGTTTTTTGTTAGCTTTTAGCTTACTGTGAGCTCTGATCGTTGTACACTTAATTTCATTTAAGTTGTCAGTTGTATATAGTATGTTCATGGCCTTGCTGCTGCTGCCTTCTGCTGGCAACATTCAATGAGCCAGCCAAACATTTGACTTATTGCACAAGTCAATTTGGGTTTGGGGTTATAGCTGGGCAACGACTGTGATAGCTTTTATCTGTTCGGTCATAATCTGGACGCTGTCTAAGTTGTTGCAGCATTGCGTAGAATAAGTTTACTTTGTTATTGATATGCAGCCGGAAGCTTCTCTTACCCTGTCTCAACTAACAGCTCTTGACTGTGAGTGTAAATGTTGTTGTTGTTTGCAAGACAGTACAAAGTGCTAATTGCTTTTAAGTTACCAAAGTTGATTAAATCAAGTACGGACTGTAGTATAGAGTTGTTATTTCATTTGCATTGCTAACACAATGGGAAAGAACTGAAATATGCAATAAGATATTGAAATTCAATCTCAATTTGATTTATAGTTGATTAACTTGGAATACAATATTTCCATCACAACTATTGCGAAAACACTTCATCAAATGTTGAATGCACAAATTCGACTTAAGAAACTTTTATCCCTTCGTTCCTTTTGCCAAGCGAAAGCTTCACTTAATCCCTTGACATATATCAACTGCTACTACTATATCGAGAAACAGGAACTGCAAATGCAGTTTTGTCGAGTGCATAAATCTTTCGAATGCTTGCGCGAATTACTTAAAGGAAAAACTGGCAAACGAAACTTTTCTGCGAACAAGTTGAAAAGTTACGCCTATGCCAGAAGCTGCCAATGTTGCCAATGTTGCCAATATGCTCGGCCTCCAAGTGGCAAAAACACGCAGCAAAGCACACAAAACCACAACCAGCCAGCCAGGCATCCAGCAACCTGCCACCCCTTCAAGCCATCATGCAACATAAACCCAATTGGCAGCCACATTCTCATTCTCATTCTCCTTCCAATTCCCATTCTCGAGCTATGCAAAATAGCAACAAGCGAATTGTGAACGAGGAAATTGAATCTAAAAGCTGTTTTGCCCTTGTTGTATTTGCTTGGCTCCTAACAAAAATACTCTTACAATAAAATCGAGAAAAACATCAGCTAGGCAAATGTAAAAACGCTAAGGCCAAGTTGCTCTGCCAAAAAGTTTACAGCAAGAGTTGTTGCTGTTTTTGTTGCTATTTTTTTTTAGGGGGCGTGTTGGCAAAAAAAAAAGAAAAACACAGATTGATTTTTAGTTTTGGCTTTCAACAGCATGTAGAGAAGCTCTCTGCACTCATTTTTATCTGCCGTATTGTTATAATGAAATCTGGCGAATTGCAAGTCTAAACTCATTATGATCTCGTTGGATAACTTTCAATTATTTCTTAGCTTTTGAAATAGCAATTTAATTGAAAGTAGTGAATTACCCTGCATCTTTGTTATAATATCTAGCAGTGCAATGCAGCTTTTGGCCTATTTGTTGTGCTGGTATGTTTTTGAGCATTTCGTTTTTTCGCTTGTGTAACAAACGATTTCTATACTCCCTCAAAGCATTCCCGGTTTTCTGTGTGTTTATGTATTTATTTTGTTTTGCATTATTTCAGTTGCAACATGACTGAAAGCGCGCTGTTCGCAACTTTATCTTCTTGCTCTTGCCACGACTAAAAACAACACTAAGTATCTAGGTCAGATGATCTGCAGTCAGCAGAGATCAGCCAAGAGATACTCTTTATCGTTAAGACTTTACGCCAATCAAGTCTGTTTTATGGAAGCCGTATCTCAACCAATTGCAGGGTATACACAATAAAATGCAAAAAAATGCCTTTGTTTATATTCGATTTATATGTAGAATATAGCAATTCATTCTCGATTCTCATGTACAATTGCCAAAAGGATATCAAAACATGATAATTGCGAAAGACAAAGTGTAAACAAAACCCACTTCAAAGTGAATATTTTACCCATGCCAACGAAACATTTTTCAATCAATATGACGTGCCATTCCCATTATGGCTTTAAAAAAAAAACCACATAATTAATTTTTCATGTGCCTTGAAAAAGGTAAATAATACACCTTTTATTTTTAGAGACTGAGTATAAATACATTTTTGATGGAATTAAATCGCTCAGGCAAACGGCATTATATTTATAACATATTTTTCACTAGACTCTTTTTTGTTGTAGTATTGTTTACACAAGACAAGCTGATGCATGTTTACTTAATGCTGATGATGGCTATGAATTGATTGTTTTATAATAAACGTAAAAAGATAATTGACTTAGTTACTAATAAATAGTAAATATTTCAATAATGTTTTTTGTGTTTAATGAAAAAGATTTTGTGTTAAAAGACAAATATCTGCAAGCAGATATTAAAAACATTTAAAGCGTAATTTAACTTTAATTATAAGACAGCCAACTGTTTTAATTCCCACTCAAAATTGATCAGCCTTTAATTAGACCCGTGACAATGCACAGTGCCGGCTAGAGTTTTGGCCTTGGCACGTGCCCCAACCTGTCAAATACGGTAAAGAGCTTTCCTTAATTTGATTTCAATGCCCCTTCTTGCCCATATCAAACGATTTTATATGATGGCCGTTTCTTGACCTACGATTAAAGTTTTCTTATGGAAATGATGCCACATTCACAGAATTCATAACTCGTGCACGTCTCTGGCATTTGGGGAATATGATATGAAAATGGTTTGTCTAATCTCCGAAATGTCTCCAAGGCTTCGAATTAAGTGAAAAGGGTTAAGCCATTGAGAACTGTGTGCTGTGTATACTTTTACAAACTTATTCTTGGACACTTGCCTCGCATCTTGTGGCCCTACTCTGATGACAGTTGGACGTGGACATGGGCAGCACCGGACATTCCGGTCGGTCAGCAGGAGAGCTGCTTGTATGGGTCCTAAATTGTCATAGAAATTAAGGCACATTGACAGCTTGACATGTGCCTAAGTATTTCTTCATTTGCATCACACTTTGCACTTTGTCGCATAACTACAACGAAAGGCATTCGCTTTTGAATTTCGAATTTTGCTTATAGTTTAAAGCTTAGATTCTTGACATTTTAAATCAATATTCAGCAAAGAGGTAGTTTTGTTTATAATTTAGGTAAAATAATTGTACAGAAGCAAACGTACAGGCTTTGACTTTAAAAACAAACAAATGTTTAGCAAGGATAAAAGCTCTATTAAAGTAAAAGTCCAGTTAGTCCCACTTGACATCTCATAATAATTTTCAATCCTGCATGTACAGAGATTCGTTATAAACTAATTGGAACCGTAACAAGCAGCAATCAGAATCGGTTGCCAACGAATCACAGCGCAACGCAACATCGCAGACTTTGGAACGTGCTGCAAATGAGGCGAAATCGTGGCATACTTTTTGGTGCTCGCCGCTCCTTTGTTGGCATAAGCTGTGCTCTGCACAGAGCTCGTATGTGTATGTGTGTGTGTGTTACTGTTTGCAAATACTTAAAGGCAAAGACAAACCATGTCAATGACAATTGACACGTGACCCTTTTTCACACACATACGCACAATCATACAGCGTTGGCAAGCATATAGTCATAACCATAAACATTTAGCTGAAGCATCGTAGCGACTTTCAAGAATTGGCTTTCATGTTGATATTTGTTGTTGCCACTGCTTGCTAGTTGGGGTCGTTGCGACGTGATTAGATGCGATTGTGTGAGCAATTGAGCGAAATTGATGGCAATGCCATTAAAAAGGTATGTATGTATGGTACATACAGCCCGGACCCGCTGCAAAATCCCATCACCATCCCCATTCCCATCCCCATCCCCTTCGCCATCGCCATCGTCGTTCATAATTAATTTTCTAGTGAATTTACTTTCATGGCATTTCGGTTAGCTTAGTGGGGCCAAGGGTAGCCGAAAAAGGGGAGGAAGAAAAAAAAAACAACCAACTAACCAAAACCTTCCCCCAATTGCCGGTAGCTGCTGTGGACACATAAAAGTTGCTAGAGCTGTGGCATTTATTTTAATTTGAAAACTATTTCCATGTCCCGCTAACCGCGCCTTCAGCACATTTTACTGCTGCTATTTCACCGCCTTCTGCTCCGATGTCTGCAGTTTGTATGCTCATGCTTATGCTCATTATTTTTGCATGACTTTTGTTGGATTTTTATTACATAAGTCGGCTGCATTGCGTATACGCAGCTTTGTACAGATGCCACAATTTTCGTAATAATTTCTAGATGGCGTGCCACATTACACGACGTGAATTTATCGAATGGGTTGGGGGGTAACCAAAGGAATGGCAAAATGAAATCTGTTATAAATATTAGCACAGGTCCCTCTTTGGCTTAATGGCAACATAATTGTAGCGTGCATAGAATGATGTTTCGGCTAATGTAATACCCTATAAACTCATTGTGATTGATGTGTTGTACCTGCACACTTTGCAAGCAAACAGTTAATTACCTTGCTCATGTTATCAATATATTCTGATTTTCAATTTACCTTTTCACTTCTTTCATACTACTTCTACTTTATTCAAGCATATTTTAAGTAACAAGCCATTATATATTACATCAACATAAATACTACTTACCAACAATAAACAGCTTTTCGTGTGCATAGAAACTTTTTGTTGTTTAGCGCTTGTTGACTTTTAACTTTAGTATCATATGTATATTTTTGCACTTTATGACTGGAGTACTCTTTATCGAGTACGCATCGTAGTTAATGGGCCTAACTTTAAAGCCCTTGCTTGGTATGCGGTACGGGTAATGAACCCACAACATCCTGTATGCTAAAAACAGAGTATAGAAAAAAGGAACATATCTAAATACTTAACGTAGTTAAGCTGGCAAATTATTTGCACGAAAATATTTTTGGCTTCAGGCTATGGGTACTTCCGGCCAGGTCAGGCCTGGCCCGGATCGGCTCACAACTTGGCAGTTTGCATTTGCCAACGGTCGATTGGCAGTTGCTTGTTTTTTTTTTTAAGTTGGTAGTTGGCAGTTGGCGTGTGTGGCGCCCATTTCGCTTTAGTTCGTGCGTTGAAAAAAAAAGAAAAAAAGACCAAAAAACAAAGGAAGGCAAGTTGAAAGGTGAGCAACTCCTTTGGGTGGGTGCAAAAAAATATTTGCGTTCTGTTATGTTTTTGCGGCCGAAAAACGAGAGCGATAGCAACGCAGCAATTACCTTTGATTGGACACTTAAGCTGTTCGTTTTGTTTTATTGAAACGTGATTTATGGATGCTTGTATTGGCTCAAGGTTAATATAATTTTAATGTCACTAACAATTTTGAAACCAATAAGGCGTTGTATGGTTGTCAGAAGGTCGAAATCAATGTTGAATATCAATTTTTTGGAGCCTAAGGGACGTTGGATTTCTTGGTTGGATTGAAGTTTCGCTCGTTAGCTTGCTGCTTTATTTTGGACTCGAAGAAACGCTTTGCATCGCTCACTTTTGAAACATTAGCCGGTTCCTTAGGAATGTTAATTTCCTTAGGCGATTTAACCAGTAGCTGAGCATGTGAGTTCTCTTGCAGTATGGCTGCATAGGCAAGCAGAAACTGACAGAACGACAAGCTTGTTGATTGTGACCCAGCGAATTCAGCTAAAAGCTGCTTAGCTGCTAGATGAGTTTGTGGCACCGACAGTTTCTCCAGGGCCATCTTCATTTCGGACAATTCTATTTGATTATCGCCGTTTGAATCAAACTCCTTGAATGCGGCAAGCGCATGACGAATCTCTTGGGGCTCAAAGATGTGTGGCTGGAAGGGAGCTGCCTTTTCTTTTGGAGTATCCTCCTCACTGCTATCGGTAAGGTCTAGTGATCGACTTTCCATTACCACGCACAGTGACAGAGTTCTGGCCAGTTCTTTGAAATCTTCATGGCTAACACTCTCGCCCACATCCAACTTTGAAGTAAGTCCCTCCAATTTTGCTTCGAAATCATTGAAGTCCCTATCTAGTTTCGACATGGACTCACTTGCCAACCGATTCTTCCATGCCCTACACAGGGTTTTGAATGATTCGCAGGAGTTGAATGAAGAGCCGCCAGAAATATCCACTAATTTAGGCAGTGAAGTGCACGAACTTGGCGGCTTCTCCACGCAACTATCGCCGATTAAATGTGTCTCAGTTATCGGCTTTATGTCAGAAGTGATAGTTGGAGGGGGAATATCAGACATTGTGTACACCAAAAATTTAGTTAAATTAAATGAATATATAAGAAAAAGTCGAAAGTTAAAATTTTTGGTTGCTTTTTCCTTTTTTTTTTTTCTAAAAACGGTAACAGTATATGTTTTGTTCAAAGTTTAATATATGAATCTATGATTTGTTGACCAAATATGTTAAAAAAGGCTTAAAGGTAATTCAAAAACAAATTGGCCTATTATGTTTTGTTTCTATTTTTTCGTTTACTCTTTTCTTGCAAAAGCCAAGATACATTTAATAATTTTCTTTCACAATTAGAGATTGATTTAAGATTAACCAGGAAAACCTGTAGGCATATGTACACGTCGCATGCCGGTTTCCAATCTATCCAAGCTACAGCCAATCGAGCTCTGCACTTATTTCTTATATTCAGTTGTGATATTTGTTTCTTGATCTACTTCAAAGTCTCGAATGTTCCAATTTAATGTCATTGTCGATTCGCTTGCCAAGCGATTTTTCCATGCCTTTGATATGGTCTCAAACGATTCACATGAGTCAAATGATGGCGAAGCGGACAAATCTGTTATATTTGAAGTAGATTCGCATATATGCAGAGGATTTGCCAAACAATCGTTCTTCGAGCTAATGGCAGACGTATCAGTGGTCCGCGAAACACCAGACATTGCCGCTTAAGGTAATTAACTAAAATTTATATATGATCACTGAGTAAAGTTTTTTTTTGTTGAGGTTATAAAGTGAGTTATGTCAAAGTATTAAAAACGAATTGGCCTATTATGTTTTACACATGTTCGGCTTGCTTTGCGGCTAAATTTATAAAACTAACTAGTTTAACATTTATGAATACTTTTACTGTTCATATTTACCTAAACCTTTTTTGATTTTAGGCTAACGTCAGCTTATTTCCCTCCACGTTGCGTTTCGTTAGGCACGTATGCCAAAGCTTCCAACTCTCCAGCTCTTCAACAGCAAATTAATGACTGTGGATTGTGTGCTTGTTGGCGCATTTTTGGGGCTGACTGTTAACATGCCCTGGCCATAAACAGTTAATTAAGCTTTTATTGGTTACTCGCTTTTTTGTGCCCTGACATTTCACGTTTTATTTGTCAAACAGAGGGCGAAAAAAGTGACGACCATAAACGGTCAGTCAGTTGCCCAAGCGTTGCCCAAACCTTACCCTGCCCAACTGTCAACCAAATGCCAACCAAGCCGTTCGCTTATTTGTCTCGTGCCGCAAGGTGGGCAACGCTATTTGTATACCACCCCAAATCCCAATCCACCGCACTCAGTTGACCCAGTCGTCATCTGTGTATGTTGGGTCTACTGTAAGTGGAGAGCTCACGCTTCTCACATTTTTGGCCGCAGTTTATTTTTTCGCTCATTTCGTGTGCAAAAATATTTGGTGATAACGAGCCGTCGACCCACAGCGGCTTGTCATGTTTAAACCACATTTATTTGTTGGCAGCAACAATAAAAAAGTATGCTGTTTATACATATATTTGTTGGGTTTTTTTATTTATATTTTTGTAGGTTAGCCAGCGCAAAAATGTCAACAAAAAAATTGACTGCATCGGCATTTAATTTACATTGCAAAGTTTCGTTTCGTATAGCGAGAGTATCTCGATAATAAAATGCAGACAACTGGAACTCAAATTCAAACTTAAACTCAAACTGAAACTGAAACTGGAACTGGGTTAAGCAAAAGTGGATAGCAAAATAACTGCGACAAACTAGCAGGCAAAGCCAAGGGATACCGCAAAACATCGATAAGATAAAAAGCCCAAGAACTCAGCCAGAGAAAAGAGCAGAAGCAAAAGTTGTTGCAGACCCTTAATCAGGATGGCATTTCAACACGAAGAGCCAAGGCCTACAAGCAAATGTGTTCCGGGAATTTTTTTCTGCTTGATTCAGCTATCTTGAAATATTATTCGCATAATGCAAAGATCTGAAAAGTTGTAAGCTATATAACTTATATGCTGTACTTTTTTGTTTTATACAATTTTCTATAACATATTCTACACTGTTTAAGGCAATGTTTTTGGCAGTCCAACCATGTGCCTACACTTTTTGTGTCGCCTGTAAGTTTTTGTTTGTTTGGGCCAAAAGTGTCAAAACAAC
Organism: Scaptomyza caliginosa; assembly: GCA_035044725.1. NCBI lineage: Eukaryota > Metazoa > Arthropoda > Insecta > Diptera > Drosophilidae > Scaptomyza > Scaptomyza caliginosa. The sequence goes on along the minus strand of JAWNNR010000010.1, from coordinate 89,220 downwards.
TTGCAGCTTTAGTTTAACAGTTTTAATGCGTTGACTTCTGCAGATGCAGTGGGTTCCCCAGTAAGTTCTTTGGGAGTTGGGTGTGGTTGTGGTCGTGGCTATATCACAATTGGCTAGCAGCCAGGCAACCCTTTTGGAAAGTGTCGTTTGTTGAATGCACTTCATGAAAGACTGCAACTGCAACTGCAAGTGAAATTAAAATTGAAAGGCAAGCTGACGCCTACAGAAACTTGTCGCATAAATTGCCAAAAAAAAAAATGGCGGATTGGAAAACAAATAAACTACGACATTGGCCAGTGCGCACAGTGATCATAATTAATGATTCTGTGGGTCTGTGTTGAACGGCTGGAAGTTGAAAAAAGAAACCTGTCCGTTTTCTTTTCGTAAGCACAATAAATCTCAATATAACTCAAGTGGACGTTACAGTCTAAACTTTGACATTTGATGGAAGGATTTGCCTGCTGCCACTCTCCAAACGCATACCCAGAAACTGTCTGCAGCCATCGTTTGTCATGCTGCACGTAAGCTCAATAATTTTTTCTCCTTTAGTTTAAAATTGAGGCAACCGAATGAACAAGGCAGAGGGCCCGAGCCAAAGGCTTGGCCCATGCCCAAGTTTTAGCTATACATACATACATATACTTGTATTTCGTAAACCCAAATTGATTACTCAAAATATTTCTAGCGACTGCCCTCGGTTAACGACCTCCTTCCCCCTTGGTATTCGTCTTTTCGCTACCATTCTGTTGTTTGTTTAGCCTTCGGCTCATTGTGCGGTCGCCTTTAAGGTTTCTCTTTTATTTTCCTTTTTTTGGGGATTTTGCTTAATTGAAACCTTCAATGTTTTAGCATTACGTTAGCCTTTCAGCATGAAAGAAAACACAACACACAAGAAGTTGAATAATACAAAGCATTATTGCAACTTGCTCTGCGTCCCTTAAACCGCTTTTGCACACGTGCAACTGCACACACACACACACACACTTTTGCTTTAATACACACGCATGGTCAATCAATCAAATTGACATTCAACTTGTGCTTTTTGTCAAACATTAAACGTTACTAAAATGACAGAAGAGCGTTTTGATCTAAGATATTATCTGTGTGGCCTTTTAAGCATACAATAAAAATGTATGTAGAACTTTTGCATGCAGCTTTATATATTTAATTTGTCACCAGCATTTTTGAACACATTTATAAGTTTTTGTTTAGATTTTTACTTAACAAGTCATGTCTGAATAATGTAAGTAAATTTGCTAGCAATTTTTGAAAAGAGCTATTTATAAAGAGTTCGGTTTAATTTGTTTTTATATAGATGTTATTCTAGGAAACAAGCGCTTGCTTTTAATATAAAACGAAATTAAAATTATGTCTTTACCAGAAATGTTACAGATTCCAGAGAAACTCAATCACGTTGAAATAAATATAAATCTTCGAAAATCGTTCACCTGGAAGTATCTGTATATGTTTTATTTGCGATGCATGTAGGTTCATCCGAATGGATTTGTTTAAATAAAAAGTGCGTTTTGTACATTCAAAGAGTTTAAATAGACTTCAGCATTTAAGCGGATAGTCGTCATTAGCAGCTAACTGAGTTAGGTCTGATAAACAAACTTGTATTTTATGTATTTGGATGCGTCTTCATCAGGCTGGCTGTAAACTCTTTTAAGCGTAGGCAATTAAAATGCGCAATGAAGCGACCAATTTTTATATACACAAAAATAAACATTTATTATAAAAGTGCCGCTTGACATTTGGCAGCACATTAAAGCCATAATTTCACATTAAACACAGGCGTGACTCTCCCAAAGGAGCCACTGAAGTCCATGAGGAAGCCATGTGCTCGGGGCGCCAATTGGACGCACGCGTTGCCCGTCGTCGAGTCCATGGTGATTATGATGTTGTCTTTGTACCAGCAGCAGCAGCAGCTACTGTTTCGCCGCAAAACATTAATAAGCCAATTGATGTTTTGTTAACCCAACGAAAACGAAGACGAAAGCAGTTCGTCTTATTGCGGCTCTCCCTCGACGCACACATGCGTGTCCCGGCGGGTCCTGTCGTATCCTGTCGGGTCCCGACTGTGTATCTCGGGGTGTGCTGAAGCGCATTTATCCCGCCAGGCGCTGCGCCTAATTGCAATTTATGTACGCAATAAAACATTTGCCGAAAACTGGTTTCCCATTCGGTACGCCCTGTGCTGGTTGCTGTGTATGTCTGCTGTCAAGGACGAAGTCAACGGGTGCCATTCGTTATGGCTTTTGGTTATAAATTTATGAAAAAAATTGCCATTGACAGGAGTGTGCGGGTACTGAGAACTGGACCAAACAACTGGGCAGTCCTGCGGCTTTATTAATAAAGCGCCATCAATGTCCATTTTTTCTTTAATTTATTTGTAAGCGTAAGGCTCAGCGAGTCAATTGAACTCAATTTGCTGCTCGCTGTTCAAATAATCACAAAAAAAAAAAATTAATGTACACTCTGTTTGCTGGACATTCCGGCTGATTGGGTTAACTGAAACTTAATTTGGCCAACTTGCCAATCAGCTCTGCCCTCCTTTTTCCCTCTTCATTTTGTTTGCAGTACATTAAAATTTTACAGCACAAGTAGAACATGAATGTTAAGCTTAAGCTTATGTGTATGTATACCACATGAGGCATAGTAGCACACATTCGAGAGTCGAGTAATGTAATATTTAACTGCCGCAGTCGTTACGCTTGAGGTACTTGAAGTAATCTAATCGAAAGTAAATTATTCGACCTGCGCTAAAACAGGTAGGCCAAACAAAACAGAATGCTGATGAATGAAATGCCTACTTAATGCTCTTTCTCTCCAAATGGCATATTAGTGACTTTGATGATTGATATGTTTGATTATAATTAAGCAAATTGCCCTTAAGAAATGCACCATTATATGGATTTAGTTTATAAATATTTCTCAGTAATCAAGCGATTTATGCGTCATCAGCAGAAAATACATAGTCTTTAAATACAAATTTATCTCAATTACAAATGCAGAGCTTTATAATAATAATATAATCTACTTTTTTACTTACTTTTTTCAAATGAAATGCAATAAAAAAAATGTATTTAGATTTATTTAACAAAATAAATTGTATTTTGAATTTATAATTGCCTCAACACATTAGTTGTTTATCGGCTTACTGTTATAATCCAAGTTTTTTTCAGTAATTAAAACTGTTGCTCTTATCTTTTTTTAAAATATACAGTATATTATTTGTATGTTTGTTCTACGGTTCGTAGCTTTTTCCAGCTTGTTGTACAAGCTCATGTCACCTTTCGTGAAACTCCACAAAAAAAGTGCAACAAATTTCAGCTGCAGCGGCTTAAGAGGCATTGCATAGCACACGGACAGACAAATGGACAGATGAAACGATTTGGCATTTGAAGTGAATGCCGTGCACAATTCCCACTAAAAGCTTTCACTTGCGAATTGCCGATGAAAACAAATGCGCAGTCTATGGCTTTGACGTCTTTCCCCACCCACTTCAAAGCCGATTTTCGAATTTATATCGGTTGACCAGCCTGGGTTTGGAGGGCCGCTCTAATAGATAATTCTCCATTCTTTTTTCCGTTGTTGTTGTTGTTGCTGCTGTTTAAAATGGTGCGCTAAGTAACTTGACCAATGGGCATGCTATCAGCGACAACAAAGCCCCAACTGAGTAAAGGTAAGTGAGATAGAGCGATAGTGTAAGTGTGTGTGTGTGAGAGCGTGTGTGTGAAAAGCACTTAGAGTGTGTTTTGCTGGCTGTCAGGGCTGAGCTAATTGAAAACTACTTGGCAACAAACGACGATGGCCAGCAAACAACTGCAAACTACGAGAAACAGCAACAGCAAAAGCAGCTAAGAAAGCCGCACATTACTCATACGCAGCATACACAAAAGGATTTCTTATTGCTGTTGCTGCTGTCGCTGAGGCCACAATTGTGGCTAGTTGCATGCATGCTTGCTTTTCCTTCTCTTTGCTTTGCTTTGCTCACTTCTACTATTCTATTTTATAGTATTCGGTTGTGTTGCTGTTTTCTGTGGCCTAGGCAGCGGCACGTCCAACCATTTTGCTTGTTTCGCCATTAATGCCATCGCATGGCTCAGCGATGTGTGAGTATATGTGTGTGTGTGTGTTTGTGTGTTGCTGCATGAATACATTTTGTTCTAAGCTGTCGCACAGTTCTTGTTGCTGCTGTTGTTGTTAGCCTCTGTGTACGTGATGGCGCAAAAGTCGGCTGAACTGAGTGTCGAGTGGTTTGCCAACCACAAATGCATATCAAGGCAAGTATTTGGCCAGACAACTAAAGGGTGAGAGTAGGCATTAATGCTTCCGGCTTATATTTAGTGGCACATTGAACTCCATGCTGCGATCAAATTGCTAATGCTACAACCGAGTGTGGCAAGGTAGCATACACCTTTAAGAGGCGCATTTGAATTATTTCCGTTTGGCACTCATTGTGCCCGCCCTTAGAAAAATATGCACCATTCTTTGCGCACTCGTTTCTTTTTGTGTTTGTGTGTGTGTGTGTGTGTGTTACTGTTGCTGTTGTTGTGATTTTTCGCTTTCCGGCTTGCAGCATGCAGCCATGATTTAGAATTAATAAAGGAGGCAACGCTGCACTTTTTTCTTCTCGTTTCGTTTTTCCGTTTGCCCTTTTTTGTTTGTGTGTATTTTTTTGTTCATATATAAGTATGTTGTGTTTGTTGTTGCTGCCAAGTTGCAAGTTGTATGTGTTGCCTGCAGTTGACTTCTTTTGGCTGCTGGCGCAGCGTTCTTTCCACTGGCTGCCACCTGGCATTGTTTTCACTGTGGCGCACATATAAATGTGCTGCATACATTTCAGCGCTAGATTTATGCAGCCAGCAACTTGGGCATATGCGTTACGTTGCCTGCTTCTGCTTACGTTTCGCCTTTACTTTTTATGCAAAGTGCAGCTGTCTGCCAGCTTTGTTTCGCTCGATGTGTGTGTGTGTGTGTGTAGATTGTATGTGCATAAAGCTTTGATGCTGCTGTGCTGCTTGTTGTTGTTGTTTTTCTATGGTATTTGTGTCAAGTACACGACGCAGATTAAAGGGCATAAAGCTGGAAGATTGCATAAAACACAGACACGCACAAACACACACACTAAGACACACACGAAACAAAGATAGTGCGAAAGAGACAAATGGCAAAGTAAGAGAAGGCGAGATAAATGGGCAAGCGTCGTAGCGCAAATCGAAAGAAATTGCTATTTAATGGCATAACCTGTGTGCCACTGTTGCCAATCTCAGCATCTCTTTGACTCTCTTACTTTTTAATTCTCTATCTCTTTCACTCTCCAATACTTTTCCTAGAGCTGTGCTCATCTGATTGGAGTAGGTAATTGGGTTAGCTATATCGCATACATATGTTACTTAATATCATTTCATATCAATGCTGTGTGATTTGTTGCTGTTTGAAAGCTGCAGGTAAGATATATTTTCATATCATTAACGCATATGTCAAAATAGTCATTCGTTTTCAACAACTTTTAATCATTGTTAACTCAGAGTCACCTGCATTTTGTATTTTCATATCAATTGTCAAAAAGTGCAAAGCGCTTATATGAATAGCATTACATATTAGGCATTACGTGATGTGACATTTGCTTAGCATAACTGCTGCTAAGTAAACCCGTCTATGCCAATCAACTTAAGCTTCAAATGGGCCAGCTGTGTGAAGGCCATGGAAAGCGAAGCAAAATAAACGCACAGGCTGCAATTTTACAGTAAATTGCATCGAGGTGTAAAGTCAAGCTGTTTCTGGGCTTCTGCCTGTTCTTCTTGTTGTTGTTGTTGTTGCCTAAGTCACAGTCACAGTTGGCCTGCTGTAGCTGCTGTTGCTGCTGCTGCTCGTAGGATTGGAGGGGTCAGGACTCGGAGTCAGCAGTTAGTTGCACACGATGGGGCAAACGCTGTTCAACTTGACTTGCACATTGTTGCATGCAGTGAGGCGTTTTCTTTGAGCGTTGCACGCCCTCCTCGCCCTTTAACCGGATGTGGGCAAAAGGCAGGCAGTGGCAACGCAGCACACCAGCTTTAACCCTTTCATGCATGTGTGTGTGTGTGTGAGTGTAGTTGAGTAATGGCGAGCAGGTAAAATCCCTTATATGAAATATATATATATATATATATATATATATATATCTATGTATGTGTGTGTGTGAGTAAGAGTAGTCGTATGTGCAAACTGTGAGCCAGAGAGAAAGATAAAAGTTAAGTTCAGCACAAGTATTTTCTATGCGACCTAAACTAATGTTACCAACTCTTCCTTCCCTTTATCTCACGCTCACTCTTTCCCGTTCTGTTTCTCGCCATTATCTTTGTGTGGTTGTAGCGCAGAAAATACCATTTATCATAGAGACTTTAGTGGCACAAGCGCATCGCATTCAGAGCCTGTCGCGGTTACAAAATCGCCTTGCTGGCTTTGTCTTTGGCGCACAGGCACACATACACACACACAGTTCATAATTAAATTCAAATACTTGTACAATTTTCGCACGCTTATGACATGAAATTTATGAATGAGTACTAGAATATAAAGCAACCTGTTTTTTCTCACACATTCTCACTCTTCTATCCCATACTCTGTTGCCACTTCCGTGCTGCGTCCACTCGTCTCCGTATCTGGTGTCTGCTTTTAGACACTCGGCCACCTGCTGTCTGTGTGCCCCACTCACAGCAGGCGTTTAAAATTAATAATGTTGAGCGCGCTCCTTTATGCTTTATCTCAAAGCTCAAAATTTCTATGCATTGGCTTTGCCCTGCAGTTGTCATCACAGTATTATAAAGAGACACTGGAACAAGCAGCAGCCCAATGAAGAATAGAGCACCACAGCCTGTGGTGGATATTTGTTTGCTTGATTAGTTGCCTGTCAGCAGTGGCATCTTTAAACCTGCCAACCCTCAGGCCCGCAGCTCACATTTCTAAGCTCTGTTAAATGAACTTATGAAACACCATGGTTGGCTGTTTTTGTTTCTTACCTGAGAATAGTATTCAAACAAGCATTAATGTTAATGCTTATGCAAATTTGGTTGCTAAATTATGTGAATTATGTTGATTTTAATTAATTATATATAATAATATAACTAATGACTATAATTGAACTTTGCATGCAATGTTTGCAGCAAAAGAGTTTGGCAAATTAGCTCGTTGCTTGAGACATTTTAATACCTTGAACTAATTTGGTTTCTAAGAATTATAGATTATGAAGATAAGTAGAAAATGTATTTAGAGTCATTTATTCATTAGGTATCCTTTTCACATATTGCTCGCAAATCTTTCGAAAACTGCAAGGGAAATTAATTGTATAAGCTGCAATGGAATAATATTCAATATTGATAATCAGTTTTCATTGTAAATTAAGTTAATTTATATGTTCATTTTAATGAGCATTCACATTATGGATAAGTAGGAAACAGATAAGATTTCCATTCAATTACAAATAGTGTAGAAATATTAGTTTAAATTTAAATATGCTGTCTTGTAGGCTTGTTGCCCAAAGACATTCGAACAAATAATGTTTTAACGGTTGTTTCTGTTGTTGTTTTGCTGACTGTTTTCACTATTTAATATCTAAGAATTATACTCAAGACACGGAAATGAAGCCTTTCATAAAGCGGCAACAAACAACTTTGCATATGAACAGAGCTCAGTGTAAGAAGACCTGAGTCGAAGTCCTTTTTGACTTAGTTGAAGGGTAACTGTGTTGGCCTTAATGTCTTTGAGGCATTTGGTTTGTCATTGGTTGTTGCTACGAGTAGCAACCGTCTGTTCCTGAAGCAGAAAACCTGCGTCAGTTGGCCCCAACACAAAAAGTTTCCTTTGGATGTAAAGCTGACTACGATTGCTGGATTGGTGGCTGCCCGTATGGCTGACTGACTGACTGACTGACTGGCTGTTGGCCTTGTTGTTGTTCGTCGGGTGTTGCCTTTGCTTTTTGCATCCTGCGGCAAATAAATTGAAATTCGTAATTATTCCCAACAGCATGGAAATTTATTCAATTTTAATTGAGTTTTCTTTTGTGTATATGTTTTGGGTTCGTGCCGAAGCGAAGTCCAGTGCCAGCAAAGCGAACTGAACAACAAAATTGAAATGAAATCTGCATTATAATTAAATAAAGGTTCAAGTAAGAAATGAAAACTAGTTATGTATATTCGCCGCACAAAGCAGCAGCTGAATAGCTGAACCTTAGCTGCGTTTTGGTCACTTGGCAATAAAAGACAAACAAACGTGGATTAAGAAAGTTTGTTGGACTAGAGTATTGGCCTAGACATGTGTTAAATCCTTCAGTTAGATGTTCAAATAATATCTATATTTTAATAAGCAGTACGAGCTAAAAAGTAATTGATATTTCAAAACCAACAATCAAATGCAATTTATATTTCTACAATATTCTGGCTAAGTTTCTAGGAAACGATCTGCGCAATAATACTAAAATCATGTTATACTCTGTGCAACAGCTGGAAGATGAAAAATGCTATAAAAATATTTCAAAACAAGCGTTGTTCATTCACATTTGCATAGTAAAGGTGTTATGGCTTCAATATCAACATCAGAAGTGCATTTTCAAAGTGTGCAACTATTTTGAACAGCTTTGTACCCTTCAGGTGAAAGAGCGAGAGTGAAAAACGGAAGGTATTAAATTCTGTATTTCAAATAAATCCCCATGCGTTTGAAGCAAATGTTAAATGGTCGCAATTGTTGCTCCTGTCGTTTTGTGAATTTAACTACACACGTACCGTAAGCCCCGACTGTCATGACTGCTCAGCACCCCTTCCCCCTCTTCCATTGCATTTGAGCATGGTAAACTTGAATGTGTGATGTGTATTGTAACTATTGTGTGTCTGCATTTGATCCTTGTTCTCGTCTTAATTTACCATTTTCATAGAGAAATTGCTGTTTTGGTTTCGGGTTTGTTGCATTTTTTGCTAGCTACTCTGCAGCAGCATATCATCAATCAGCAGACAAGCTAAAGGTCTTACCACTGCCCTACCCTCGAACCAGACAGGCGAACACACTTTGCGCACATTTATGCTTAGATCTGTAACTACCAGAAGAATGCTCAGCCTCTGCTTGATTTGTATATGCAATCATCTATCTTGTGGATTGCTCATCCTGCGCCCAACACCAAAAGTTGTTTTTCTCTTTTTGGTGTTGCTGTTCACCTGCTGGTTAAAAAACATATTTATGACGCTTTTTTCTTGTTTTGTATATAAGATTGTAGCATTAGATATGATATTGGAAAACCTTAATAAATCAAACGAATAAAACATGTCTTTAACTATGAATATGATAAGCAACATTGGTGGGTTAAATTCATGTTGTTTACCAAGAAAAGAAAAGAACAAAAAATCAAATTCTTTTGTATACATAAACAACTTCTGCCTAATTGATCAATACGCTTTTATCTGTCGCTTCAGTGCGCGATTTGCATAACTCGAGCATAACGAATTCACGCAAAAGGGTTTTCCGCGCCATAAAAGACATACAGCACAAAAACAAGTATACGCAGGGCTGGCAAGCAAACAAAAAATTGGGATCCGGCATTGATAACTGCAGAAGCGAACAAATAAAACGAGCAACGAAATTGTTGAAGAAAAAAGAATAAATAGAATTAAATAATCTCATTATTAATTTTCATTGATTCATTAAAATTTGAATTTTATTCAACTGGAATATTGTGTTTAATTCATGAGTAATTTAATTGATTGGCTATAATTCACTTATTCAGACTAAGTTGTAGCCCGACCCTGGCCAAACTTTGCCTCAGTTAAAACACTTCCCAATCACATTCACACTCGCATTCGAATTTCGCATTCTTATCCGCTTCCACGTTTCTTCTCCATTTGCTGCATTGCAATTTGCTCACTTCTTATGCGATTGTGATTGCGATTGACCAAGAATGGAATTCAAGCTCATGGCCCATTCAGATCTGAATTCGGCACGTCAGAGCGAGGTTCACTTATTTTTATTTACTCACCGGATTATGCTAATTTCTAAAGTGATTTAGTGTAGCCAATACAAAACCAACGCCAAAATATACGTAAAACAACAGCAAAAAACAGTCAAAGCAATTCGCAAATACACAGTGAGAAAAAAAAACTCTAATAAAATTCACTTAGAGAAAATGTGTCATTTGGGAGTTTTGTTTCTACAGCCAGCTTGCTGCAGAAGCTTGTAACGTAGCATGTTTGTAGGGTATCTGGTATTTTATCACTTTTAGCTTCTACTTGGTAGTATTTGTTCCTTTTTCGCGCAGCACATGAATATAAAAAAAAAAAATAAAATAAAACAAAATAAAATGTAACTGGCTGGCATTAAAGAGGTCCCATTTCCGCACCATTCCTTACACTTTTCTTCTTTTCTTTCATGCATTGCGTGTGCTGCAAAATTTCCGTTGACGCACTTTTCTCTTTTATTTTCTTGCCTTATACTTTGCTTTGTGCGCTTTGTGTGTTTGTTTGAGTGTGTGCGTTGCCTTTTGGTATTGGGTGCGTGGTGGCTGCCATTTTGTGTCGCATACTTTAAGGCAAATCAACGTAATTCTTCAAGTTTGATTTCGTGTGTTTAGCTGCGTGTTTGAGTTGGCTTACTTAACCCAAAGCCGCCGCTGATGCCACTCGTCTCGCACAAAGCCAAGCTAAGAAAAAATCTAAGAAGAAAGGCAAAAAGAAAAAAACACCCAAGCGAAAAAACAATAACAATAAATGTGCGATAATTTTACATTTTATCAAGTTTGCGACTTTGCCTTTGCGCACTCGACATTCGTCGCCGTTGCCATTTTTTATGCGCGCATTAAGCGGATTTCGGTCTAGAGCCCTACCACTTCATATACCCCTGTTGCCAACACTCTCCTCACCTCAGTGCGCTCTCAAGCACACATATAAAAAATGTATAAAATAAACAAAATGTTACGCATACGCTATGGCGACCAAGGGCAAATGGCACACATTGCAACCCACGCAAATATTGCCATACACAGCGCTAGCAAAACTCCTTTCGTCTGTTAACAGTAAGCGGCTTAGCGGTGTCGGTGGTATCGCTTCTGGCACTTGTCTTCAGCAACCATTGCTGTGGTTATACAAAAGTATTTCGATCATAAGAAATACCAAGAAAAGGATAGGTTCTGCCAAAATGCTCGCAAGTTGCTCATTTATTATTCATTAGCTAACCAAAATGAAATCCTAATGGGCATGGCCAATTAAACAAATGGGTTTAAAATTAGAAAGTATGTTTATTGAATTACATATTAAAAAGCTGCCATTAAATTGTTAACGTGCTTTAGACTTAAAAACACAAAAGCAAGTAATGTAAATAAAATTGCAAGCTATTTCTTTTTTTTTTAGAGTCACAAATTAGGTTAAGAATCAACTTGCACGATAGTGAAATGTACTTTAAAGCCCTTTATGAGTGTTGCAATAACACTCGCCTGATGAAATGGAGGGCAAGAAGTTTTTTGGGAAAACAAGTGTTATAAAATGTGCTTAGATGGCAAGAGGACATAGCAGCTAACGCTCTTAAGCCTCTCATGCATTTAGTATTTTTGGTAAATTGTTTTTATTATTTTAATTTGTCACATTCGCCGTTGAAAGAGTGAACTACAAAATAAGAACAAAAGCAATACAAGTGAAAGCTGAGAGACTGTGAGAAAATTTCATTTTGAGTTGGCTGTCGTGTTTTTTTCTATGGTAATTTCATGTTGTTCTCTTTGCGTATGCACTTGACACCTAACACACACACACACTGGGTATAGGGAAACAAAAAGAGCAGCAAGGGCTAAAATGTCAGAATGCCATTGCCACTATAAAACTGTTAAAGTTTTAATGACGAGCGCACAGCAGCAGTAGCTAGAAACTAAAACAACTACAGATGTAAAACAAAAATAAAAAAAAACTAGTGCAGCCTCGAGTGCAGTAAGGGGTGTGGCTCAAAGGCAGGCAGCAGTTAGAATGGCATTAACAATAGTTGGCAATGCGGTAAAAGCTGTTTTTTGAGCAATGAAATTCAAGTAAAAGCTGCAAGACAAAGACCGTATGAGATAGACAGGTGTGTGTCTGTGTGTAAGAAAGAGAGGGTGCTTTGTGTGCGCATTGTCAACTGCTAAATGTCATGTGGTTGACTGGCATTTTTTTCAACCCCACTCTTTATTGTTCCCAACACACAACCTTTGTCATTGTCGTTGTCGTTGTCATTGTCTTCTAATTGCTGCCGACCGTTGTCCTGGTGGCTGCAATTAAGCAACGACACGTATCGCGACCGAGTGCAGCGTTCACGCAGCTGTAATAAACATGCACAATGCTGCATATAAATTGTTGCATACTTTGTGGCGCTGCCAGAGCACACCAATTGAAGTGGCAGAAACGGCGGCAATGCTTAAGCATGAAATCAACTGCAATGGCAAAACGATTTGTTCTAATTTGCCGATGTGCATACAGATTAGAGCAAGCGAGACAGCTAAACAGCCACAGACAAAAAGAGAGCGTGACAGAAACGCAAAGCTGCAGTAGCTAACAGTTTAATGGAAGCTTAATGGGTAGAAATGAATGGAGGAAAGCAGAGCGGAATAAGGAAAGCTTACGAAAGCTGCACAGACTTCACGCAGCAGTCTGTCTGACACTTTTTTTTTCATTTTCTTTGTTCATTGTCGTTGGCTTCGTTTTTTTAACTCTGTTTTTTATTTTTTGTTTTGTACAAAAAAAGAATAAAGATGCGCTTATGGTAAATCAATTTAAAACCAATTTTCGTTTGGCTGTGCTTTTTACGCAAAGAGAGTGCGGTGTAGTAAAGTAAAGCAGAAGAGTCCTTGTGGTTACAGCAAATAATTTGAAGAGGACTCTGGCAACGCTTCGCATTAAATATTCATTACTCTGAGCTACTTCTTTGCTCAGACTAGATTCGCTTTTTTTTCTACCCTACCAACTACCGATGTCTCTTCACCTGCTGCAGTTGTTGGTTTTCCGCTTGCTTATTTTTGTTGCAGCTTAAGTTTGGGGCAGCCAGTTGAGAGTGTTTGAGAGTGTTTGCCTGGGGCTGACGCTATTTTAAAAGCTGTTTTTAAAGACATCGAATTCACATTTCCGTTTACCGACCTACACGTTTTCCCATTTTGTTGAACGTGATGCGAATTTGCACATGTACATGGAAGACGAGAGAGAGAGAGAGAGAGCTCAAGACATGCCTTGGCACACGCAGACGCGGCTTATATCCACATCTACACACACACACACACTCGAAGACTTGCCACAAAACTATGCTCAATGCAGCGTGTTAATGCTTTGTTGCTCTGTCTGCCCTTCAATACATTGGCTATATGTACTATTAAGTATCGAATACTGATGAATCGAAACATCATTATAAATATTCAATAGCAACAAGAGATCATAATTTATGGGTTAGCATTTAACCGCAATGGAAACATTTCTATTGGTTGCACCACTTTCTATGATATTTCAGAAGTTTAAATTATTTAAAAACAATTTGCGTTTATAATCAACAAGTATTCGAGTAATTGAGAAAAATGCATCTTTGTACAGTATTGTGCGTTCCACACAGCATTAAAGAAAAAAATTGTTTGTTTCTCGATTTTTTCAACCAAATTATGTTACATCCTGCCAAAAATATGTATTTTCTTCTTTTCATATTTCTGTGCTGGTTTGTGAAAGAGAGCAAAAATGCCGAATTTAATTTATAGTCAAGTTACAAATAATTGTATATCACTGGCGTTATTTTTTCCATTAAAAACAGAAGCATTTGCCACATAGAGTTAAATTCAAAATAATAACGAAAAACTCTTTGAAATATTAAATTGCATAGCATTGGTTTTTATGGGTTTTCTTGGAATGCATATCATGTTCTCAATTAAGTTATTTACTTGCGTATGCATCAATTAAGGGAATAAAAGTTTATGCCTTAATTATTCCAATAAACTGAATAGGGTATTATATAATTCAGTAAAGTTTTGTACAAGATAGTTCAGTCCCTAAACGTGTACTTATGGTGGACGTGTGCGTTGTTTGCTGGCTTGTTTCGTTGAATGAATTGTCCCGCTTACTAGTCGATTGTCGATAGCTAAAATTAATAAGCGGAAACTAATTGATTTTGCGCTGCAATTGACACAAATGTGATATAACTGCAAAATTAAATACTCAACTGCAAAGACGTTAATTAAATTTTGCTTGCTTTATTTATGTGTACAAGAACTCGACAGACAGACAAACAGCACAGTCAGCTGGGCTGATTGACGAAAGTATATAAGTATGAAGCTCCAAAAGTCGGATAAATAACGATATTCGTTATTATTATTGTGTCCTCGTTTTGGACAATGAAAATGACATAGGCTAAGCTCCATGACATTAAATACCATATAAATTGTGGCAAATTAATATGGAAAGCAGGCAATTGCCGCTGGGCTTAAACAACAAACTGTAAAGATCTGGCAGTTTCTGTTCAAAATTGAAATAGAATCGAAAACAAATAAGTGATTAAATTAGAACCACCTTGCCACAGGTAAGAGATTTACCATTTAATATTGTCTTGGGGTTAGCCAAGCTTGAATTGATGGCAAAAATCTTATCTCAGATGTGTGTGTGTGTGAGCTTTTCGCTGTGCGTAACTCTGTGTTTGTAGGTGTGCTTGTGTGTGTGTGTGTGTGTGTCTTATAAACGACAGACTGTTAAAGATTATTTCAAGTGTATTTAATTGCTGCTTTGCAATTGACTTAAAATAAACAAAACAATGACTGGTTGCCAGGCGGACTTACAGTCAATCAGTTATTCAGTCAGACAGAGAACAAGATAGAAAACGAGAGACAGGTAGACATAGAAGCAAGACGCTTGTGTGCGTAAATACAAAAGCACACAATAGTACGTATACGCAATGTTAAATATATATATCGCATATCGTATATCTAGGCAAAGGTATTCGCTTTACTGAAGCGACAGCAGACAACAACAAATAACAGTTTCCAGTTTAATTACATTATATTTCAAAGAAAATTTTCATATTTAAGATATGTATGGATTTTAAGCTTCTATTTTTAAACTCTTTCTATACATTTTAGTTAAAATTATAATGCAATAGCAAAACGAAAAATGTTTAACTGTGTTCATAAAGACTCTTTACTTGTACAATAATTATTTTGTCATAACAAAACTAAACAATTAACTATCATTATCCACCAATAATGTAGTAAGCAATGTCAATATAATTATAATTATCAAATTTTTTGCAGTTCAAAGTAATACCTGCTGATGTAAACATACAAACGCGTATATATATATATGTTCATATGTATGCAAGTCATGTCATATTTGAGCATACGCGTAGCGTTAAAAGCATTTTATCTTAGCCTTCAATTGCTTTCCCCCTTGCTTGCTTGCTTGGTCGCTTGTAGCATTTGGTGCATATCCGTTTGCTGAGGCAGCTCATTAACTTTTCAACGTCAACACTTTGGGTGGAACGCTGGGTGCACGGTTAAGGGTGCTACACAAAACTTGAGCTATTTAACTACATCTATCGCAGTTTCTGTTTGTTTGTTTGTTTGTTTGTTTTTCAGTCTGTCTGTCTGTTTGTTTGTCATTCCGCGAGTCTGCTGGTCCATATGCGTTGCATAAATATTTATTCGGTGACTCAGAGTTACGCACATTCAGCAGCTCCTGTAAGCCAGCCATTGTGCTTTATCTTCTTCTACTTCTTCTGCGCAAATGTACTGTGCAGAAGTTTATGCAAGACCTATTTACTTGTTCTATTATATCATAGGTTCTTAGCTGCGCTCGGTAAGTAGTTCTCATGCTCAAGCAGTTTATGCGAATGTCAGTTAACGCATTGCCATGCTTCGAATATAATTTGCTGGCGTCTTGCACTCTTGGGTCTGATTTGCCATAGCATACTTTTCAGCACCCAGCCTGATTGTTTGTTTCCCACTTCTGAGTTGTCGCTGCTTTGTTGTTGCTGTCAAAAAACAAGTCCCCAAGTCTCCTGCTTATTACATCAAGTAAACACACGTGAACTCGCCTGAAGGGCCGCGTTGTTACTCAGGCTTGGTAGCTGGGTAGGGCATTGGGTTGTGGTTTTATGTAAATCTGCACACACTATTGTCCACAGAAAGTGCGATTATATAAGTACATATGTGCACACTATGGTGAGCTTCGCTTTGCTCTGGGGCACGCTTATAGCCAGCTTAATTTTTCATATACCAACTGGAATTACTAACAAGGTTCCCAGTTTGACTATCGTTGCTGTCGTTGTTGCTTTTTGCTTTTGCTATCATTGCTAGGTTTACAGCTAGGTTCATCTGTTTTATCTGTTTTGATCTTGACGCCTGTACTGTTACATTTACCATCCCCACAGTTGATAGTCTCCTGTTGTTTGTTGCTTCATAAACATACATTGTACAAACTACAATATATATATACGTTTGATTTATGCGAGTGCCATAGCAAACAGATTAACATCATCTGCGGCTTCACTATGACAAGAATAAAGCAAGGGTGGCTCAAAATGTTTTGTTCAATATTTATTAAATTCCATGAAAATCTGCACCCTATCATTTATTAATTTTTTTTATATATGAATAAGAATATATTCAAAAATTGTTCAAAAATATAATTTATATTTGATTTTATTGAGCTGCCCTCACTCTGTGTAAAACCAACTGACTCCTACAGCATTGTGTGCGTCAAATCAGCACGTCTTCAACATTACTCATACGCCACGTGGCTGTCGCAGGCTGCAACGCTGACGTGCAATTTCAATGGTCAATCAAAGCGTTCGAAGCAACTTCCCTTTTGCGTGTCGTTTTTTTTTACCCAGCTACATGACAATACCCAGTAAAATTGGACCAGCCCAAACAAAATTGGCTGCATCACAGTCGCGCTGCACGCGCTGCTTGTCACTGGTTTGAGCATTGGCAATGACAAGAGTGGTTGAAGGTATAGGTTGAGGCGTAGTTATTGGGCTATAAGAGTTATGTCACTGACATATTCCAGTTCATGAGGGGCGTAGAGCAAATCAATGACGCACATGCCGCAACATCTGCAGTAGAAGCAGTTGCAAAAGCAGCGAACCGTAGAACCCGCTGCAGTCGATTGACTGGGATTGAGGTGAAGCAGCAGTAGCACCAGCAGCAGCAGTTGCTGTAGCAGCAGGGCCACAATTTGAAATGTTTCAGTTGCCAAACTGCAATTGTCTGCTTGCCACAATAAGTTTGTGCCACGTTTCGTTAGGGCCAAAGCTGAAGCTGAAGCTAAAGCTGATGCCAAAGCCATCTGTATCTGTAGCAGCTTCTTTTGGCTAAAAGCAACTATCTGTTTCTTACACCTGCAAACAGCGAGCGATGCATTTCGAGTTTTTAGTGGCATTTCATGCTCTACTTGCAAGTTGAGCAAGTTGAATAATTTTCAAATTTGACAGCGGACTCATGGAGCACACGTTTACCCACCCATCTACAGCTACAACAGTTTGCTAGTCAATGCCACGCACCCCAACCCAACACTCCTTCTTGCAGTATCGGTAACTACGGCCAACGTTTGCCGGCCGAACGGAAGCTACAGCGGATGCAGTCAACGTGGCTGGGCGTACCAAAGTAAACCCATCAAGCATTCCATATGTATTGAATGACGAACAGCAATAGCTATTGCCTTCTCTCACTCTTTCTGAAACTTTTGCATAATGTATATAGTTGCCTGGCATCATAGTCATAGCGGAGTTGGCAAAAAGGATATCGTAAAACGTATCGCCAGAGTTTCCGTATCCTATTAAGTGTGGAAATTACTTTCATATGCACATTTTGATTTCCTAGTTGCAGCATTTTTCAATGCTTCCACTACAACTTCCAGTTTCACTGACATTGCTTGCCCCCGCGGGGCAGCCAGGCAGGCAGCAAGCAAACACAGACAATTGTGCAACGAGGACACATGGACACACACATGCATACATACATAGTTGCATAGGTGCAGCAGGGACAGCAGTGAAACCGGCGCACAGGAAACGCAACGTACAGGTGCAATCGCTTTGGATTCAATCAGGAATTGTGTAAGGAAGACAGTTCTTCGAGCTGAACAAACTATGTGAAAGTGACTTACACAGAAAAAACAACTTAAAGACAGCTTAGATCAAATATCAGAGTGTGAGATGACAAAAACTTTTCACAAATATGCTAAGATCTGAAATACGTCTCCCGGAAGTGCAGCACATAAGGCATTCAAATAAATGTGCAACTTAATATTCATATGTTATTCAAAAAAAAAGCTAAAATTTTTCGAGCAACTTACCGAAACTAACATACTCTTTTGGTAATTAATATTGCATATAAACATAGTATTTTTATAGTTAATAATTTAATTTATCAATAGACATTTACTATTCAGTGGGCAGCAGACATAACGTATTTACAGTCTTTTGTTATGATAATACGCTTGTTTGCATACAGTTTTTGCATTGTAATCGCTTGAAGCAATAAATATATGCAAAAATGCCAGCTAATCGAGCAACTGAGCAACAGCAACAATAAAACGAATACACATTGCAACTTGCCTAAATACTTCGGGCATATTCAGTTGTTGTTTGTACTAAAAAAAAATCCACGCACAATGCGCATTATGTTGCATTATTAATTAACAAATTGAAAATACATAAAAAACAACTGTATCAAATTTGTCATCACAAATTATTAAAGCGTAACATTAACAAAAACAACTCGTTAATTCTTAACGGATATTAAAAAAAATTAATTATTTTTCTGTTTATAAACACACAGAATTTACGACTTTTTTATATGTATTAGTTATTTCGCACATATATTGGTTGTCATATAGTGAACAACTTAAAGATATCCTTGTCCTGGGTCACTTATGTATCAGCCAATCACAACTTACATTTGAAAGGGTTTTTAAACCTGTATTATAACATAAAAATAAAACTTGTGCAATGAATATTGCATACAAATTTGAGCATTTCAATAAATCATGAAAACCATTGAAGTCTAAAATTAGCAATCCACAAAGAGAGGTCCACAAAGAAAGCAGCATAAACAAAAAAGGAAGAAAAAAAAGGGAAAACTAATAATAATAAACTGTGCAAGCGTAACAAAGCCCAACATCATATAGGCCACTGAAATATGGCATCAAATGAAAGCAAAAGCTAAATAATACGCAGCTCAAAACAATAATAATAAAACAGAGAACCGAAACCAGGAGAGCAAAAAAAAAAGAAACATCAAGCTACTAAAGCTGGCAGCGATAACAACAATGTCTAAAACGGCAACAGCAACAGCAACAACAACAGCAGCAAATAGGTTTGGCCTGCGTTTTCCTCAAACGATTAACCTTTACACTTCATTAGTCGTGGAAAATTTCATGCTTCAACAGCTTGACGCTGTGTGATGATGATGCCACCAAAGGGTTAAAGCTGATTCCCCAGCACCAACTGACAGACGAACAAACGGACAAACGGTCCGACAGATAGACAGATCGACAGACCAACCTGGCTAGCAGCGATGTTTAATCAGTGAATCAGACGATTCAGTTTCAATTGATTCACTACGTTCGTTTGTCATTCAGTATTCGACATGCAAAACGAAACGAAAAAATTGATTCCGACAAAACTCTCAAGTTTCAAATGATTGACGATAAAAAACCCTAGAAACGAAGAAACAACAAACACGACAGCAACAACACAAGCTTGATTCAACATTGCTCGAGTTCTTTGGAATACTTGCACTTGAACTGCAAAAGCATCGAAACACAAAGCAAATAACATACAAAAAGGATTGACAATTATTGTACCAGCATTGTCCAATCTTCCAATTTCCGATATTTTCGTTAAACAAATAATTGATTCGGTAAGCAGCTTAAAGTTACACATTCTATGAGTTTTTATTGTGAATAAGTCGTTTGGACAATTGCAAATATACAAATAGGGTATGAAAATCAGAGCAAGTGCAATGAAGAAGCATTTTCCTTTTACTTTCCCTTTTCCTCGGCGCCGTTGTCAATTCCTCTATCTGTGCGGACCTCCTCTGAAGCTGATTCGAGTGTTTTGTTGTTTGCACAACTTGTTGTGCATTTTTGTACTTACAGCCAATTTTCGCTAGCAACAACAACAGCAGTAGCAGCAGCAGCAACTTTAGAAGCGTTCGTGACATTGTGTTGACATTCAGGTCGCTAAAGGCAACGTTGCGTATGCGCAATATTGTAACTTATTCGCTTATGGAATGAAATTAAAGTGAAATTGTATTAACAAAATCAAAAAAAAAAAAATGCCAAAGAAAACTTGCGTCCAGGTTGCAGCTGAAAAATGTGCAATAAAAAATATAAAAGTTTTATTGCAATTCGATGAAAGAATGCCAGCATCTGTGAGCTTGGCCAAAAAAATATTGTTGTTTATTTTTGCACGTTAAAGTTTTTTAATTAAAAACTACGCCTGACTTGTGTCAAATGTGCTTGAAAGGTGACAAATAAATAAAAAACAAATAATAACAACATACAAATTGCAGCGAAAATCTGTAAACGAACAAATAGAGTAAGAGGAACAAACAAAGCAAAGTGAGAAGCACATTGGAAAGTTGCTGGCGTAAGGTTTACCCAAATGTGGTCAAAAATATATATGCCTCAGACTTAAAAAAAAATCATCATTAATATATAAATTAATTTACCTAAAAGACAAACAGAATCACATAGCTTACTAATGTTTAATAAAAAATAATGTTTTTTCTCAACCTTATTACTTTCCTCATAGCTAAAGGTTATTTTAAGATTATATCAATGTTGAGAATATGTATAAATGTTATGAATTGAAGTTAATTTACTTTTATGGCACACAGACACCCGAACACTCTCTATTCGTTTTTTGCATTGGCTGTGGCACCAATTTGTAGTTTAACTGCGCGTTTGGGCCAACTGACAGGCTCTGCCATTTATCAATCCCGAAGACTGAAGCTGTGAAGAAAACAAAAAAAACGTATAAAAAGTGCATTTATTTCAGTATGCTGCATGCGGCACAATTAAAAAATATTATAACGCTGCGCTGCATGCGATGGCTTTTGGAGTTTAGGCATCGCATGATAAATGCATTGTACACACACACACACAAGCGAACAACACAAACAAAAGTTCAAATTGCGCCCGCAAGTAAAAGTCACAAAATTGTTGCTAAAATATAAACAAAATCCAAAGCAGCTGCAAGCCTGGCAAAGAATGCCAGCCCAAAGTGACAAATTGGAATGCATAGAGATGTAGTATGGAAAAACTATATATATATATATATATATTTATGTGCAGCAGAGAGCAGAGGAAACGATGTGCCGCTGATATGCCTGCACCAACTGTGGGGGCTTTGGGGAGTGGAAGGCGCGCATAAAAGTTTATCAACTAAGTAAAATAATGTTGGGCGTAAAGTTTGCAACCGCAATGTGGTCGCAAACGTAGCGGCCAGAGAGTTGAGTCATGGGACAAGCAGGACTAACAATAAAAACCAAATGTTGCGACAATTCAGGTTATTTTGCATGGGTACAGCAACAGCCAAACCGGCAAAACAACAGCAGATGAGGATGAGAAGATGGCGTTGTACTATATGGTTGAGGTTGAGCTTGCCTGTGAGACGACGCCAAAAAGGATGCCAGCCAGTGAGCACGTTTTGCATAATGATGAATGACGAGGAAGAATACGCCGACGACAACGACAACGAAGACTACGATGTGACTGTGTGTATAAGTTTTCTTGGGTGTACATTGAAGATGCATTCGTTGCTGCCTTGTGCACATTTCGCTGCTCGCTGTTCGCTGCTTGCCACTTCTATTCAGTTAACTCCCAGCTCGCGTTGTTGTGTTGATTTGTTTATGCGCTTGCAGTTGGCGCAAAGAAACACAAAAAAGTAAAATGGATATACAATAAAAAAACACACGAGAAATGATGGCACACACAGTTTTGAGCAGTGCAACTTGACAGGCAAACGGCGTCGCAATTGGAAACAAATTATGCTCAAAGCGCAACACAACTGTGTCAAAGTGGCAGGGGGGTGCTGGGAACTTATAGTTGAGCACACCTTTGGGTATCCCCAAACAACAACACAGCAACAACGTCTCGTTGCTTTATGGTGTGTCTCTATTATGTATGCAGTTTTGAACAAGATATAGAGAGTGCTTAGACAAGCTAGAGATAGCAGGCAAGGCAAGTAAATTTACTGTGGTGAATGTCAAGTTCATTGCTGCCAGTTGATATGGGTGTTGGCTAGGACAGCTGGGAATAATTACGAGCTGTTTGTCATAAATCGATCTAGTGATTTAAGACACTGCAAGAAATTACGAGATTGTTAAATAAATGGCTTCAAAATAACTCAAACTGTATTTATTGCATTTTCATTATGCTTCTTAGACTGCCAAATTGCAAGACCTTTAACATCGATAAGGTAATTGTTATAGCTTATTTTTTTCCATTGTCTTTGACAACTTTTTGTTTGCACAAATTTACATTTTACCAGCTAAAAAGACAAAAATAAAAACTAACAATACATATATTGCACATATATTGCTCATTTTTACGAGTTGTGTTCTTAAAGCGCGTCACTTGCCAGTTGGCAGATAACAAATACAAAAAAAATTTGTATATAGAGAGGGGGGAAAAAGAAGAAAAGAATTGATATATATTTGCATCTAATTGGCAGGCAGCTAGAAGGAAAAACTTTAGTTTTGTTCTCTTTTGCCATGCAAAACGCTGCCAGGCAGAAAAGAGCCAACGTTGGCCGGGAGTGGAGTACTCAGCCAGGACGTCGTCCGGTGCAGTGCAGTCCAGCCCATCAATGACCATCGAGACGTCGTGCACAGCTTTAACGACAAGTTGACGTCCACCCACCAGTTGTAGTAATATTTTTTGTTGGTCTTGGTATCACTCCCGCATTTTTAGTTACTCCCATCATTCGTGCAGCTTTCGTAGCTAATATGCAAATTCCCTGCAGCTTTTACTTTAGCTCTGCTTTTCTTTTGCTTCCGCTGCGCCATGTTTTCTACCCATGTCGTTTCTCGTTTTATTTCTGCTGCGACGTCGAGCTTATTATGCATTGCACATTTTACATTTTTGCTTAAAGGCAACGACCAAGGAAAAAAAAGGATATGAAAAAACAAAAATTGAAGAAGGAAGAAAGGAACGTCAGCGCCGCACACCGCAAATATCGTAATGAAATTTTTATTTTACGACAAAGTAAAATATTTTTATCAGCATTTCCCGCTTGTTGCTTTTAGGTTACGCCAAAGTTCTTTGGCATGCCTCGGGTTGGGAAATTGTGGTTGGGATTGGGTATTGGAGCCGGAAAAGGGATTGAAATTGTGTTTAGGAGTTTGACTCTTGGAAGTGAGTCTTCGTCGTCGCCGTCTGAAAATTTGCTGCTTGAAAATCTGGTAAAACTGTCAAGTCAATCAAAATATGGGAAAACTTTATCACTGTGACTTTTACTTTGGCCATATGGCCAGCCAACAGCTGAATATTTATTTAAGCAAATTTTGCTCAAAACTAAACAGCGCACTTACGAGCTAAACTCTTCCGTACCGTCTCAACCCGTCCCGTCATACCTACTGCAGAGCCACACAAATTGCAGTGCAAAGTTTTCATACTGCACTTTTGACTTTGGCATCAGCTTGAGCCTTAGTTTCGGCTTGGCTTTGGCCGAGTGTCAACTTGCCTCGTGGTGGGCCGCGGTCAGGAAAAGTTTTCTCTCTTTTTCTCGTGCCTTAAGCAAATATTTGGACTGCGTAATTTGCTGACAATGTCGGCGACGTTTTTGTATAACGAGCACAATGCCAAAGAGTATTCAAATTGCCGGATCTTCTTTAGCAAACTAATGCCAAACTATTAACTTCACAGAATGATTGAATTTCATTCAACCAATTCTTGTCGCAAACTTGTTAGGAATACCTCGAGTGCTGACAATGTTATTGAATATTTCGAAAATCCTTTGACAACTCAAACTTAGCTGTGGACTCAAAAAAATCTCAGTTAACTGTTTTTAATAGCATTTTTTATGACAAACAACGTATTTGGGCTCACAGTTGTGCCTTATTTAAAAATCAATTTGCAAAAAAATGCTACAAACGAGTTTATTGCATGAGTTCTGCTTATTTAGATATATTTTGGCGAGTTGCACAAAAAAACAAACTAGTTGCAAATTTTTGCTTTGCTTTTAACTGCTGCAGCTATTAATTCTTGTTTAAATTGTTGCTGTTGTTTTGTTAATAAAGGCTCATCGAATGCTTAGTTAAAGCTGTCAATGTTAGATTCAAGAGACCAGCTAGTTGCCAACAGGAAGAGAGCTTTTGTCACGCCCGAATTGGGTTTCAGTTGCACAGTGAAGGCATGTGGAATGAATGCCAATGCAACTTCTACGTGCTGATAAACGCACATGAAACGCACACACGCACAAACAAACACACACACACACACAGAGACACACTTTGTGAACTTTTGTTTGGGGTGCAGCCCTAATACCAAGTAAACTTTTAACCCTCTTGTTGTTTCCAGTTAGAAAAACACATATAATACGGGCTTATATGCATATTATCCAGAGTCAAAAGTATTTGTAAACAATTTTTATCAGCTTCTAACTAATTGATTTACTGTTATGAATTTACTTTGTAAGATTCAAATATAATATGAGTTATGATCTAGCCAAAATTTAGTGACTTTAACTTACATTTCTACTGCTGAATAAACTAAACATTGCTGTTTTATCATTTCAAGCTCACATTATTAAGTTCAAAATTGATGAAAAGCCCACATAATACCATACTGGCGTTTTTCAAACGTTTGAGTGAGCTCTTCACGAAGTCTTAGTTAACCATAATCTATTCCTTGTACGACCAACTACACATTGTGGTAAGAGCGGGACAGAGAGCATATCCTTGTTAGTTTTAAAGCCTGTCTTTCATTTGGCAAACACCGTCCAAAAGAATTGACCAGTTTTAAGCAGCACAGACTCCTTTTGATCTGTGCATGTATCACGAATGGGTTTAAGTTTGTCACAACAAATTGACAAAATTTTGCAAAATTTCTACTCTTAACTGACAGTGGCAGCAGAGATACCAGTGAACTAGTCAGGGACTGAGACATTGACACTGCAGGCAGAGATACAGACACAGACACTGGCACAAAGGCAGAGACAGGGGCACAATTGGCGGTTGATAAAGTGCTCGGCATTTGGAACATTGCTAAACTCGTACATGGTACATGGTAGTAGATATCTCAATGCTGCGTCACAACAAATCAGTTTTACATTTGCATGCATTGCATTTTGTTGTTGTTTGTTGCTGGGTTGCAGGGTCGTAGTTGAAGGACTGACACAGTCAAATTGTAGTCGAAATGCAGTAGCAGCAGTAGCGTTACTTGACTAAGCTGCAGCTGCAGCTGCAACTGCCTGTGGGCTGCCAGAGGCTGTGAGAGAGAGAGATAGAGAGAGGGAGAGCGACGGAAGGGGAGTGCAGGAGAGATAGTGACAGTGTTGGGATATGATTTATGTGGCAGGCAGGCACAAAGTGAGCGCCTCTCAGCATAAACTTTTGCCGACTGTTGTCAGCTGGCAAACAATGGCAAAGCCACAACACGGCCAGACAAGAAGGCTGCGGCTCAAGCGGCATTTAAAACTTGTTTCAGAGGCTGCCCGAGGGTGTTGCCGGGGGCTTCGGGGGTCTCACAACTGTGGGTTCGACGAGCGACTGGCTGCTAAAACCTGCGCTTGGCTGCACAGCCGCCAAACCAACTAGCGCACAAAAATTGAGCACGGAGCCAACTTTATGCATAAATATTTGCATCTAGACCAACAAGAAGTCATGTGGGTGACAAAGGCGGGGTAACTGCCGACTGCTCGCTGTTTTGGCACTCGTTGCTGTTGCAGCCATGCTTAGCCAGCTAGCCGTTGGCAAAGCTGCAATACAGCTAAAATATTCAGCTATATTTGCATGTGTAAGTGAGGCATGCATTTGTAGTTTGACCAACATTTTGGCTTTGTTCTTGACTTACAGCTCGCAGGTGCGCACAAATGCTACTCAAAATTGCTAATGATCCAGAAACATTGGAATTGGAGTACGCCAGTTGCGCCCTGGCACTTTAATAATGCGTCACCATTTGTCAGTCAAACGGGAATATAAGACTGCGCAGCACAGTGCAATTTACACTATACATCAAGTGCGTGGAGCTGCAGTGAAGGCAAGAAACATTTTCGATGCCGCCTCCTGCTGCAACGATTTATTTCACTTTTAAAATTGCAAAATTGCCAAATTGCTCAATGGATGTCTGAATGTGTAAATGTCTTTCGTCTTTCTTTTGGCAAATGCCGCAGTTTGCCCCTTTTATACATACATACATATATATATATATATATAAAAACATATATTTAGCCACGAGATTTACGATACGAAGTCGCATAAAGTCGCATCTATTATGCATACATCTCTTGCTGTTCAGCTTGATCGACGATTTAGTAGCCAAGCAAATCGATGTTTGCATTTTGGCAATGCATTTAAAATTAATTTGCAAATAAAACTTGGCAAATCGCTGCAAATCGATGAGAACAAACATTTGGCACACAAAAAATGCCCAAAACAATTGAATTCGAACAAAGAGATAATTTTATTTACATATGCAATGGAGAGCTCCATCTGTTGTACAATCAAACATTTAATAAAAAGAGTGGCTCAATTTGTATTGCATGTGTCGTCATTTTAAATAAACTTTTGCAAAAGCATCTTGTGATAAATTGAATAAGTTTAAATAGCGTTGATTGTCAGCAATAACAAAATGGTGTTCAGTATTAAAGTAATCAACTCAACCAATCAATCATCTTGATCTGTCAAATAAATTTTGAAGTGCTTTTTGGGGACATTTCGTTTTGCATTTATGGTTATTGGTCAGCAGGACTGTGGCGCCAGGATCAAGATATCAAAGCAACCACACTATCACAAGCAGCAATTGCGTTTCAGTAAACACGCAGACAATGTTAAATTATTGGTTTAGCTTCTTAACGGTCTCGCAATAACAAGCATCGATTAGTACACAACTATTAACTTGTTCACAGCAAGAAGCTTTAAGCTTTTTAATTGTTATGTTTTTGCTCTTAATTTTTCATGGGCATATCCGGATGTGTGTGTGTGTGTGTGGCTGCTGGCTGATTTTAATGACTTTTCAACAAAAATTATGTTGACATGCTCGACAATAAACTCGGTTTATTGACTTTTTATGAACCACAAACCGGCGAGCGACCAAAACAAAGCTACGCACCGCGTGAACATAACTCTGACACACCACAAACACACACATTTATATGGCTACAAAACACACACACATCTACACATACAATGAGAAACTTTCAACATAATTTTTACATCCGCTCGGCGCCATTGTCGCGCTTAATATGCTCCCCTTTTTTCTCTCTTTGTGAGGTCCTGCCTCGCCTGGTCAGTCAGCTTCAGTGTTCCTCGTCATCGGCAGCAGCTGTTTTTCAGTAACCATTTCTTGTTGTTGCTATTGTTATCGTTTTTGCTGATGTTTTTGTTACTTCCGGGAGGGGGCAATAAAAGCACGCATTAATTAAGTTGGCAAACAAAAAAAAAAGTTATAGAAGAGGGAGTTGTAATAAGTCTAATATTTTATACAAAATTTTAAAGTTATTTCCTTAGCAATTTTACTTAAATATTTTTTGTGAGATAAAAATGTTATTCATTTATGAAAAGATAACAAAATAATAAGTATTTAAGTTATTAAGATGAAATGAATATTCAGTTGCTCAACCAAATTGCAATCTATAATATTTACATATAGGTTTTGCTTATAAAATTGGAAATGTAAATGAAAAATGCATTCGCATTCACTTATTTGAAAAAAATAAACCACAAGCTAGACCCAAATACAAACAAATAGCAAATACAAAAAATGCGTATAAAAGACAGCTGGACTGGAATATACCCTGTGCCTTGGATTTTAACAATGTTTAAGTGCATAAAAGGTAAATGCTATTCAAGCATTCAATTCCATCAGCTCATTCGCATTCTTTATATTTGCAGATGTGTATGCTTGACTGAACTGACTTTTGCTTTTCATGCCCTCAGTATTCGTGTTTATTTTTGTTGTAGTTGAATTGTTCAGTGTAGTACAAGGGCACGAAGAGGCCAAGAATTGCTTGAAACGACAAATTTTTAATTTGTTACCAGGGCGTGTGGAGCACCCACTCAAACACACACACACACTGGCAAAAGTGTTCGCCAATTGGGAGGGGAAGAGAAGTTGCTGAAATGAAATAAATAAAAACTCGAGCGTTTGTTGAGTATTATTTGTAAATGTTCCTTTGCACATTTTATGGCGGTTATCTCGTTGGCCGTGTTTCGACAGTAAATACAATGAGCGCTTGTTCGTAAAAGAACAACAACTTTAAACTTAAGTCTTTAATTGGCTCATGACTCATAACAAAAACAAAAAAAGAACAGAGATAAATTCAATTGAGCCGCGTTAATAAGTGAAGCCAATCAAGGCATCTTATTTTTCAGCTTAACTTTATTTCATACCCTCTATGCTCTGTTGCCTATTTTCAGTGATTGTTGCCAAACGTTTCATGCTGTAAATATTAATTAAAATCAAGCATACGCCATGTGGAGCGGCATTGCTATCATGCGCAAAAATCCAACTATTTAACTTATGTATATTCAAATTAAAAACGACATCACATCAAAATAAATATATATATTTATAAATAGGTATAAATGTTGCCTGCAAACAAGTCGGTCACGCTGTTGGCTTATGGTTGTTGCCATTGTCAAAATATATATTTATATTTCGACATTTATCATTTTGACATTTGATATTCTGCGGTTGATACGAATTTTGATTGGTGACCTCTTTAGATTATGTTGAGCATTAAAGTTGGCACAGCATGTTGCACAGGTCGAACCAAAAAATGTATAATTTGTTGCTCTTTATGAAATAAGTTTTAATTGTGCTGCAATTTAAATTGGATCAAATTAATCTTTGTTTAACATTTGTGCATGGTAATTTTTGCAAATATATATGCTCAACAGTTATTAACCAACAGTTTTGAAACTACAAATTATGAAAATATATGTAAAGCTATTGGCTAAAGGGGTTGAAACTCTGTCTGTATAATTATCCGAATTCCATTTAAAGTTATATACCAATTTGATTTTTTGAAAATCTCATTCAGCCATGTGGAACTCCATTTGAGTGCCTTTTTGTCTGACATTAAACTGTGAAATGATAATCAAAACGGCACATTTTAATATTTTTTATTGTAAATTAAAACAATAAACATTTAAAACATTCCACACTCGCACCCAGACTGCACAAAGACAGCTACAATCCGATTGTTTTCAACTTCCACTCACCCTTTGCGTGTATGTGTGTGTGTGTGTGTTTGTGTCCTTTGTTCCTGTCCGTGTCTCGTATCAATGGGCCATCTATTTTCATTGTTATTGGGCAGACACACGCACAGCTCTACCACATGGCACAGTCAATAACTGTTGAAAGTGTGTGCTGGCAGCTCCGTCCGGACCACTCCTGAGGGCAGTCAGAAGGGCGCACAGCCACTCAGGGAAGGGAAAACGGAGTTGGGGGCAAAAGAAACATATCAAGTTGTTTTACGTTTGACAAATTTAATTTGATTTTGTGTGAAGTTTATTGGCAAAACGTTTTGCAAACGCATCATGGCCATGGGATCGGGTTAAAGGAGCTGCTAGCTGGGACTTAGACAAGGCGCTTAAGCGTGCGTAAAACAGAACCACGTGAATACTGGCGTCCTTTTCCTATGTAATTCAATATTTGCGCACACGATACAAGCACTCACACAGATACTACTGTCAAAACACAAACACACATACGCAGTGAGAGAAAGAGAGTACTTTTGTTAAATGTAATTTGCGTTTCACATTTCACATTTTCACTTTATTCAAATTGAATTAATTTGAAGCCAAAATGTTACTTCTCTCTTGCAATAATCCTTGAGCTAAAGTGACTTTTGCATATATAAACAAATGCATATGAAAACATAAAGCTATTACCGACTATCAAATAGTACGATATATGATTCTAATAAGGTAAACTGTTATGCCATGCGTTAGTTTCTAATATAATGCTAAAACTTTTATTTCTCTTTTAAACAAAGAGCACTTCTACGGAGTATTTTTTAGTCAAGCAACTTTGCTTTTAACCCTTATCACTATTGACCCACAAATACACATGTACCCACATTTGGCAATTGGCCGTGTGTGTGTGTGTGTGTGGAAAATGTATCTTGTATCTGTGCGTGAAAGTATTTCAATGGCAGCACGGCAACTGGCCTACAATGCCCATACATACATAGATGCACTGGCAAAAGGCATTTTGCGGTTCCTGCGGTGCAGCCACAGAAAATGCTTTTACAACCATTTTCACCCTGCTGCTTTTTAAAAGGGGCTTGGGGCAGCTGCCAACTGGTGCTGACCACAGCATTGAGAGTCTTAAAGATGAAAATTAACCAGCAAAGGCAGCAGCTTTCACTGCATCTGAGTATGGGCTCACAAAAGTGGGGCGGTGTTAAGGCGTGGCACATTAACTACGCATAATTTGCATGCCAGCGTAGCATTTGCGGTTAAAACTTCATTTTTGCTGCCATATGCCATATGTGGAACGGCAGCAGGACGCAGGACGCAGGACGCAGGCAGCCAGCAGCGTCTGTGTCTGTGTCTGAAATATGTCGAGAATTTTCATACTTAACGTGTCCTAATGAGTTTTACGCAACAGAATAACGCCGATGCGGTTGACTCAGTGGCTCACTGGCTTACTCGGCTCGGTGGCTTTGTGGTGTGGCATTTCATCGGTACACTAAAATACCATATATATACAAGTTTTCCACTTTCACATGAGTGTTTTTAGTGGCATCTTACGTATACATATGGGCACATAGGCAAGTAGGCAAGTAAGTCTGAGTGTTTTGATTAGTTTCCACATGAGTGTGCCAAGGTTTGGTGTGGTTAACATATTACAAGCTGCCAATTATTGGCCAGGGAATCCGAATTCTCGTTTAGCCTTGCATGATTAAATACACATACATATGAACGTATGTATATACACATTTCCAACTCTAAAACTTTAATGAGAATAGCTTAAAAAGTTTTGATTAGGGGCAAAGCCACAGAGATTTTGCATTAGATGAACTGGA
Source organism: Scaptomyza caliginosa (assembly GCA_035044725.1). Taxonomy (NCBI): domain Eukaryota; kingdom Metazoa; phylum Arthropoda; class Insecta; order Diptera; family Drosophilidae; genus Scaptomyza; species Scaptomyza caliginosa. Next base: position 58,014 of record JAWNNR010000010.1, on the reverse strand, counting down.
GTCAAAGAGGCCATTTATATTTTGCCTGCCAGCTGGCAGGCAAAGGATGAGATATTAAAAAAAGACATTACTCATAGCCAGTTGGGAATCAAGTCTGAAGAATTTAAGCAAAGTTTGCCATCTATTTTATTATACGAGCTGTAGTTGGTAAAAATATAAACCACATACTTATAATGATAACAACTTTGAAGAACATACATTTCTGTTTTAATTATTGCAGTCTGCTACAAGTTTGTTTCTTTGACGAATATGGTATGGCAAAGTACCAAAATTTTACATTAAACAAAAGCTAACAATCTGCCAAGGCTTATAGTATACAGGGTACAGGATATTCACAAGTCATTCAGTTCATCTCTTTAATTTTAAGCTGTGTTTCATAGACTTTAGTTAAATTCTGACAAACTGCAAAAGCGGTGCATAAAAAATAAATGCTACCAACATTTTTCATTATTAATTTTTGTTAAAACGAAATTAAAAACGTAATATAAAGCGGGCTGCTGCTGTTTACCTCTTGCAATCTGTTTCAGAGATCAACTCAGTTGTGAACAATTTATATGAAAGGCTTAAACATGAATTTATTTCTTCTTTATGCTTTTGGGAAAGCAGCTTGAAGTTGAAAGCAAATTCAGCACACAACATTTGTCATGAATATGCCAATTAGTACTCTGTAGTTAACAATGATTTCGGGCTCGTTTCAAAATAATTACCCTGTCGAAGATATATATTGAAATGGTTATGAAATATAAATGTTTCACATACACGTGCGGTCATCTTTCAAACTTTGATATCAACTCCTTGGAGCCTTAAGTTATACATCTATCTTATATCTAAGTGAAACTTTGCGAAAAGTTCAATGGCCTCTTTTAGGTTGCAGCTTAAGTGTTTATATATAGACGTGTTTGGTCAACAAAACGTTTAAATGAAAATGACATGAAAAGTGTTTACCTGGCTCGACTCTCCAGAGCATTGACACGCCAGCTAAGTGGACGAGGGCGCAGTAAGAAGCTACACTATTTCTCTGCCAGCCGTCTACAGACACAATGCTTAAAGGTGAAAGGTTACAGTTAAAGCAATGCAAGTCTGTGGCACGGCACAAATAATAAATACAGGTTAGAGGCAAGGTTAAATACTAAAATATCTCGTTGTCAAGTGCAGTCGCACAATGTCATTCAAAATGTTTTCAAAATCAAATGCACAAACAGCAACTCAAACTCTGTACGCAAGAAACACAAGAAGAAAGAAATCTAAAATTCAATGTGTTTCAAGTGCGTAAAACTCAACTGTGTGAGTGTATTGTTACAGGTGCCTGGCTGGTGGCTGGTGGCTGTATGGGTGTAGGTCATGTGTACACTCGTACGTTTTGAATAATATGCGGCAATTATAATTTCTAATTCTGACGTTTGTAAAATCGAGAGCGTGGGCAAGAGTGTCCTTCACAGCGAGAGCGCGCGCGAGAGAGAGAGAGAGAGAGAGAGCGAGAGCAGCTGGAAGCTCTCTTACTTCTGTTTGGTTTGCTCTTTCGGCATTTCGGCATTTTCGAACTTCCAATGTGAGCTTTTCGAAGAGCGCCCACATAAAATGCTCGTTGCTCACTCGCTCTTGTGCTTATTCTCAAGGCGAGCTGGTGAAGTAGACTTGGCCACTACAACTATAAGAGAGTGATGTTTGGCATTTTAACCTTTTCGCCAGGCACCAAAAAGTATGCTACGAATTAGTGAAGGTCACTAATTGATTAATTCACCTGCCATCGCAAAAAACAAATTGCTAGCCAAGCAGTATTCAAAATTAGCACTTACACACACACGCACACACACATACAGTGAGAGATCGTGGATACACCATAATGCCCCTTATCTAAACTCTTATAATTGATAATGACTTAATTAGGTTTTACAATAAACGACCGCAACCAAAACTCAAAATCAACCCTTTGCTAAGCTACCCAAAACTTTAACTCACACACACACACACACACACACGTAGTTTCCCTGTGCCACGCAAAACCCATAAATGGCAAACTTTTCATAAAGGATTTAACCAAAAAGAGAAGTTTGGTGTTTTTTTTGTGTTTCATTTTTTGGTGCTTGCATATGTGAATTGTGTCTGTGCTTGCGTGTGTGCCTGCTGTTTAATTTATACATTCGCAACAAAAAGTTAACACACACACAAGCAAATATATTATTGCACCGGCAAAAGGATTAAAAATTTTTGTTCCTTTTCTGTCATGGTTTATAGAAAGGCAGCTCACGCGGAAAGGCAATAGTCTGTATGTGTGTAGGCGTGGAGAGAGTGAGGCGTGGCAGTTGTATGGTAGTTTTCACGCATTGCCGAGCTTTACAGTTACGTTGGTCATGCCCAGCAATAAAAGTACCAACAACAACAATAACAAAAAACTAACAACAATGGCGCTCATGATTGTGGTCGAGTTCACAATTTGCCGAAAACAAGAAGGGAAAGCAACATTACAACAAAAACAACAAGAACAAACCACAAACAAAAATTGGGATTTACGTTGAAAAAAATAACAAAGCCAGCTTATTGTGCTTCAATTGGATTCCTCCATTCTAGCTTCTAAAATGTAAAATAAACGAGAGTTGTTCTAACAATATTTTCATTAGTTTTGCACATAAAACAATAAGCACATAGAGTATCTGAAAGTCGTGATCACTGCTTGTTTTATCAGTAAGTATTCTGTTTGACTATCTGGGCCTTACTTTCACTTTTTTATATATATGTCGCTCGTTAAAGAATTTCTAATTCAGCGCCTGGCATGAGTTAATAATATCAAAGCTGTTTATTTTTCCATAAAAATGTCCATTTAATGACTTTACCCAGAAAAACTGAACATGACTTATCATAATTAATTATTTATTTTAGTTGCCTGCCCGAATGGTGCTTCACTTGATGCATGCCCCTCATTAGGTTACACTGAAAAGGAAATCTTACACCTCTCAAATGGTCAATGGATGGGGCAAACTTGACAACAGCCGGAACAAAAAATATTTGCGGAAGTTAAAAATTAATTTCAAGTGCAATCGGGGCTGCTGCAGATGTGACTGCTTTACTGGCCAAATGGCGAAAATCACAAACAATAAACATAAAAAATTGTGCTGGAGAGGGAAAAGCCATTGCCATGAATAAAAAGGAAAGTTAAGTAGGCTGCATACACACACAAAAAAAAAAGAAAGAATTTTTGTAAGGTGCTCGAGTCCTGTGCCAAGGATATATATGTATGTATGTGTACGTAAGCAGGACACAGCTGCGACAGTTGGTGCTTGGACAAATTATTATGCGGCGTCCAGTAGCATGATATGAAATGCAATAATTACTCGCACAATAAATATTTATTTATAATTTTGTTTATACAGGATATTGAATTTTTTAATTTCGTTAGGCTTTCCGTTCTTCTGCTCTTTGGTGTTTTTGTTGCTTGCCGCTGTTATTGTTATTCTTACTTGGGCTGATATTGATTTTAAGTAAACCAAAAAGAGCCCATAGTCATGGCGAGTGGCACAGACAGACAGAGACGACCCAAAGATACTTGCTTAAACAAAAGCATATCAGGCACATCGCCAGGACAATCTTAGTTAATCTATACCCACCAAATTTTTATCAACAAAAATAAAAGTATTATACGTGAAAAAACAGCTTAAATGTTAATTTATATATATGCTTAATCACCGATATACCTTATGCCTGCCTTGGTAACAGGATATATAGTTTAAATGCCTTTTGACATTTGCAAGCGTGTGCTTGTGTGTGTGTGTGTGTAAGCGTGTGTGCGTAAGAGTGTGGGTGATATGCGTGTGTGGGGGCGGAACCAATTTTAATTTCAAGCAGTAATTACGTACTCCAAATTGGCCCTGGTATCATCAATGGGGCTTATATCTGTTTGTGCTCTACGTTATTCACTTTGTTCTCATATATACATTGTTAAAACTCTTTAAGGTGCGCATTATTGTAATTAGTGGGCCAGAAAAGTTCGTAAATGTAAGCCAGACTTAAGAATATCACATGCATATTTTATTAAAATTCTTAATTTACAAATCCCTTTGCAGATAAAATACACATTCAGAACATTTTTCATCGAATAAGCATCTTGTGTGACCTTCGATTCTTTATCTTTATGTTCAGCTTTATCTGCATCTTCACCACAAAAATTTCACGTCACACAATGCTGCACCTTTGCAACGACAACGACAGCAACAGCAACAGCAGCAGCAGCAACGCAAACATGTTTACAATGTTTGACTGCACTCGCTTGGTATTTTCTGCAAATATTTTCACTTCAATTTTAAACAAAGCTGAATACCTCATGGTTTATCCGTTGGATTTTCTATGCAGCTCCCTTCACATGTGCTTGTTTGTATTTGTGTTTGGCACACATTCTATGTGTTATTTGTGGCTGCGTTGCCTTTATTATTATTATTATTATGTATTACTCTTTATGTATCGGCTTCAATTAATGTCAGCGTGTATGCGCGTAACGATTTTCTTGTCATTCATGCCAGTCAAACATGACGCGGCAACGGAACGACAGTTAGGCAAACAGACAGGCGGACAGACGAAGAGAATGGCAAACGAGCAGACAGACCGCGAATGAGGCACTTGCATATATTCATACAACAAACAGCAAAAGCAACCGAATCGAAATGAAGCGAAGAACGAGCAGAGAGTGAGAGGGAAGTGGCAGTGTGTCAGTCCTGCTATGCGTTTATTCATTCGTCATTCGTTTGGTTTTTTTTTTCTACTTTTTAGGAACAACACATTTTTATGTGAGTGTGTTTGTGTGTGTGTGCGCGTATTGAAGTATGTTCTACAAAAAATCAAAAGGAAACCTGATGAGATGCGCATGAATGTTTCTCTAACTGTCTGTTGAACTCCACTTCATAATGCTGTTTTCTTTGCTTTTATAATGTGACTAAAATGAAGAGTGTAGCAAAACAAACTCTTACCCAATCAAACAAATTCGAATTGAAATTTTAAAAAATAACAAAATTATTACTTAAAAACAGTACAGGTAGCTTATTTGTACACAGGGAAAACATTACCTTAAAACAAAAAAAAAGTCAAGAATTTTTTTTCTTTCCAGCAACTTGTATACTTTGCAAAGGCCAGCATTAATCTCACACAAATAAATGCTGTTAAGCTGAAATGCAAAAGGATTTCTTTTTGTTTTATTTTTTGGCATTGCTTTGGGCATTCCGAAAGCCGCAACTGACAAGCGATTTCAACGTCGACCCATTCGAGGCTTAGCCAAATGACGAAATTAATTAATGAATTATTTGTCACTAAAATTCTTTTGTGCGGAATTTCTCTCGCACGTGTGGGCTGTGGCCAGTCGTTGAACCTGGCTTTGTTTCACCTGCGCGTAAAAAGCAAACAAATGTTAATTAATAAAAATGTTTAAACAACAACAAAACGGCATGAAACAAAAGAAACAACAGGCGACAATTGAGGCGCTTGTTAAGAGCTTTGCTTGGCAAATGACCAAACCAAACACTTGCCAGTAAAAAGAAGTCAATCAAAATCAATGCCAAATGAAGGCAGTGAAATCAACAAGTCATTGTGGTCACATGGGTGCTGTCAAAATATAAATGAATAGGAAACAAAATAACAAAGCGCTGAGATTTATTGACACTTCTAATTGTCAATAATATAAATAATAATAAAAAAGTGGACTCAATTATGCTAAAAGCTTGAGCAGCCCCAAATAAAAACACTTAACATCCGCAGGGGTCCGTTAAGTTCCGCTGAGTCCAGCGGCCGTATAAATTAATTTATATTGTAGAAAAAAGCAAAGGACTTATGAGGCTAACTGGCATTGACGGCACAAACCGGCAATTAAAGCTATTGACTTAACAGTAGAGCTCGCACGCTTCAACATTGCCTTTAAACATTTCACGCTGCGTATGAGAAATGTCGCAAAATCGAGTCTTTGCCCTCATTGGGTCGTCGTTATTGTGTGTGCTTGTGTGTGTGTGATTTTTATTGTTTTGCTTTTGCAGTGTGTAAGCACTTAGAACTTAATGAAATATTTACAGTAATGGTCTGTTGTTGTTCAAAGCAACATTATTTTTTTAGGAGTATGAAATTATGAGTAAATTGCTACAAATCACGCCAATCTTTTAACAATGCACTCATAAATGTTGTGCGTCCTTTTTTTTTTTAATAGAATGAGAGCACAGAACACACACACTTAAGGCGTATTGCCTTTTATTGGAATGTTTGCCTGATTTAAGAGGGGAAAAGCTGTGCAAAGCTTTGAATTTATGGTCACATCGATTGTAAATCGAGTTGACCTAAGCCAAGGTTTGCTTATTAACCTTGAAGAGTTTTATGTTTGCTCGTAATGGCGACGTATTTAAAAAAACATATGCCCTTGCCTTTAGATAGATACTGTGCACAGGCTTTACAACTGTTCAAACAATAGCTGCAATTGTAATTTTCAATCAATAGTTATCACATATTTTTGCTGTTTCGGCTTGCATGTAAACTTTCTATGCATATTCAAAATTAATTACAATTTTATTGTCTTCAATGCGAGAATTTGGTATTCAACAATCAGTAATTGGATAGTAATCATGTCTCAAATAACAAATGATTACATTGAATATTGCAATGAACATAGCACAACATAAAATTTCATATGTTTATTATTTCTGTGCAGCAGTTATCTATATAATATTTTGTTCATTTGAAACTTTCACGAATGTATGCTTAGACTCATTAAACACACAATACGGAATTTTAATTAAATATTTACGGGTATTTTGGTGCGTTCGTAACATTTGCAAATTATATTAAAACATTTGAGGTTTTCGTATATTTACGTTAAATGCATATTATAAATTATTCACTTGGCAAACACAACAGTGAAAAGCAAAGCGCTGCTTTACCTTAAAAATACACAAAAAGTTAGTTCTATGGCATCAAATGATATCAAACAGCTTAGATATGTGAGTATGTTAATTACTTACATTTAGGGCTTTATGATTGTACTTAATTTTTTGGTGCCAAGCCTCGAACACTTTAATGTCCATAGTATTTGTGATATTTCAATATTCACAATGCACAAACAACAATGCGTGCAATCAATTTTGGATGCAACAAGCATGCATATTCAAACACAACAATTATACAAACATATATATATATTTGTATATTGTATGTTGTTTGGCTTTGCGAATTTGTTTTTCGTTGTTGTGTTTTTGGTGAGAGGCACAAACAACATTTTAATTAAAATGAGCAAAACTGAAGAGTGCTCGCTCTCCCTCCCTCTGTACTTTGTGTCTCGGGGCAATAATTAATTATGCGTACGCCGCAATTTTAGCTAAATATTTTTAGCAACAAAATGTATTACATATACGAATCTATTTTTTTTTTAATTTCCAAATGCAGCAGCAAATTTTGGTATTGCTCGTTTTGTGTGCATGTTACTTAACAATTAAATTAAATCAAGTACACACGAAATTGCAACAACTTGCAACAACTTGCAACAACAACTTAAATGCAGAACTACTTACAACAAGCACCAAACCATTTTGTGTACCTTTTTAATGAATTTATCGTGTAAATTGCGACAAGTTGGCACGTCTAACTGTATCCACACATACACATCGCCAATGTCAATGTGTGTGCGTGTGTGTGTGTGTGTGTGTCTATGTGTAGTTTGTGCAGGTACGAAGTACGTGTTGACGCCCAAACAATGTTTTTACTAAATATAAACGCAACACCCACAAATGTACTTTAATTTTATAATTAAATTTTTTAATTGTTCTGTGTGTGTTCGTGTGCTTGTGTTTTTGTTGGCAACCACGCAAAGAAACCAAAAAGGATATGTTTAACTGGCCTGTCGCAACTGTCCTTAACAGCATTAACGGCAATAAAATGCGACAAAAATAACAACAGCTGTCGCTTAATATTTGTTCAGTAATTTTCAATTTTTAAATTCATTACGCAACATCAAAATTGTATGTAATGCGTCGAAACATTAATGCTCTTTCATTTTAATACATTTACATTTTTAATGTGCAAAATATGCATTCGCTTCAAATATTTATGTTAGAAAATTGTTTTCTACAATTTTTTACTTAATATTTTATACTTTTTGGGCCCAAATAAGCACAGTCACACCAAAGAAAATATGGGTTTTAATTGTAACATAGTAATTCTTTATCTCTAGCAAACCTTAAGATTTTAAAACATATACTTTATTGTTAATCTTAATTAAAGCATAAATAAAATAATGAAACCATATGTTTTTTGTTTTCCTTAATATTTATGAGCAGAAATGTTATGTTTTTTTTCCATATCGCATTACTGCGTTGATTAACGCTTTAAATACAGAGCAAAACTAAAGGATAATGCTTAAATGACATGTTGCCTTTGTGGTAATGTTTATAGCCATAATGATTGCAATATTTTGCTGTAATTCAATCTACGTCACACTCCACCACACACACACAGACACACCAACACAAATACACTTATATGTATGTAGATGAGCTGCTCTTATGTTGTATCATATTAAAATTGATAAAAAGCAAGGCATTGAACACTTGCTGCGTATGCGTAATATTTGTGTTGTTGTTTGGCACATTTTTGCAGTGAAACGGATGAAATGGCATTATTGTTAATGCGCCTTGCAGCAAGGCGACATGCGTTCACTTATCTGCACAGGCTGGGGACAGTAAATAATTATTTTGAATTGGCCAACTGTCGTATTTAATTATTAAAAGTAAATGCAGCCATGGCGTGAAATATCCATTTTCGCCTTTGGTTTCTGCCTTTCGGGCATTTCCTGCAATGCTTGTGTGTATTTTTTTTTATACATCTATACATATATATTTTTAAATAGTTAGCGAACATCTGGGCGCGTCAGCCTGCTGAGCATTTAAGACTTAAAAATGACCGCAATATGCATTTAATAACCTGCAAAGCTGCGCATCTAAAAATTGCGAAAGCCTGGCAAAACGTCGTTGCCTGACTCGCCTTTGGCTGTAATTTCAGATTTTAATTAAATTCTTTTCTTCTTTTACTTGCGACGCTGTAGACCGATGTGTAGTGCTCGAAGCAAGCGACCAACCCAAATAACTACGAGTACATACAAAACCAACCAACGAACTGAACCACCAACATCCAACTCCATTCCACTCGCTACTCATATAAAAATATTTGTAATGCCGTAACGAAAAAATAACACAAGAGAAATGCAAACAATTGTGAAGGCTCGCGTGTCTTCCGTGCGCGGCTCGGAGCGATTGGAGACAGACGCAACACGTAACAAGGTGCTTCCGAATCCAATACCAATGCACAGTTGTCTTGAGTTTCACGCGATGATATGATATCAACTGTGAAATTGTGAGCATGATAAATAAATAAATATGATGTGCTGTTATATGAGGTGTTAATGACTAAACAACGATTTTATTAACAAAAAAGTTGATAGAAAATAAAGATTTAAATTAAGGTTAAAGTCAAACTACAATGAAAATTTGTTATATATATTCAAATAACCCTCCAATGCGCTGTCACAATGCAAAGTTAACTGATGGCATACGTAAATCATTGTGAGCATTAGGGTGGACTTTCAGCTGGAGCATAACTCACTCACGGCATTCGGGGCTGAATCGAAAGGCTTAGTGAAAGGTAGTGCTTCTAATGCCACTTTGTAAAGCACTTGAACACGGCGCCGAGTGCACAGATTTTTGTCCAGATTGTGCACAGATTGTGCGAATGGAGAAAAGTTGACGGGAAGTGGTGGGGGGGATGGTACTGTTAGGATGGCTCTGACAATTGGCGACTGGTCGATAGGCGAAACACAAATAAATAAACTCTTGGCCAATGTGGGTTGGACATGGACAACATCGCATATCAATGCAATCGCAATCCGCTTTGGTTTTAGATTTATAGACCATCACACAACACACTGAACGAGTAGTAGAGAAGAAAGTGAATGATGAGGTGGAGGGTGATGGGTGATGTTGGTAAGAGGTTGTTCTATGAATGCACCATTGCAAATGGCTGGCTAAGACTTGTAACTTGCTGGAAAATCAGCAATTTAAAGGGATTTGCGTGCTAGTTGGCGACAGTCTCAGTTTCCGACAGCTCTTGCAGCCAGCAAGGCTTTAGCTAGCTCAAGCTGCCTCAAGCTGACTGTGTGTATGTGTGTGTGTGTGTGTCTGTGTGCCATCGCAGTGTCAATACAATATGGCAATGGTTCAATAGTTGAGAAAACGTTTGCCTAACCGCGTGTACACAATGCGCATTGGACATGCTTATGCCCAATGTGTGTGTGTGTGTGTGTGGATCAGTGCCACATGCATGCGCCACTAAGCACATAAAGGAGTGGCCAGTGGACTGAACCAACGGAACCGCAACAAATGGCCAAAAGCCACCCAGTCTTGAGTTGGCCAAGTGGCCAAGTTGCCAAGTGGCCAAGTGTCATAGTGGACAATGCCAGCTATCTGCCAGAGGCAGCCGTTCTGTTCCAATTGCACGCATATCAAGTGCACTGTTTAAGCAATCAACGAAGATTTATTAATTTAAACAACAAGTTAAAGGAATTTATTGAAAATTATCATTATCATCAACGCCTATTAACATTTTAAATTATTAGACATTCTAGCCATAATTCATTTGACCACCTTTGAAATAAGCGCAACTATTTTAAAAGCCAGATTTTATGCATGGCATCATTATTTTTATCATGTACATACGTTGTAATTGAAAATTCAGACTGTTTTTCGCTTAAAAACCAAACAGTTTGCTGCTCGTTTGGCATTAGTTACAGCTTACAGCAACGAGCTGGGGAAAAGAGTTAAGCGTCGAGAGCTGAACACAGAGGCAGCTTCTAGGCACAGGCACATGATAAATTGATACATAAATTATAATAAACGTACACATGCACGCACACACACATATGTGTATTTATATACTCTATATGCACATATTTGGTATATGCATATGGGGTTTGGCTTAAAATTTACATGAAAAACAAATTTGACTTGAGGCTGGCACTCATGGCATTGACTAAATGACTAAATGACCAACTGATGCAGCTGATGGCCGATGCCGATGATGAAATTCAAGGCTAAAGGACACACACACATGATAAAATTGAGTTCCCACGTTGCACACACTGCATAATCCAAACGATCAGCATAATCATCAAAATTCATGAATCGCAACACAGTTCAGTATCATAGATGGCGAGAGGGGGAAGAGGAAGTGTAGCCAACTGTGGATACCATTATTTGTGGCGATTAGTTACATATGCTGTGTCCAGCCATTTAATCTCTCTCTATCTCACTCTCTCTCCCTCTCTCTTTGTCTTTCTCTATTCGCCGAGAGTCAAGTCCGGCAAGTGCTGATGGGTTTGATGTCGCCGCCGGCGACTGTCTGCCCAAAATGCAAATGCATAATTAAAATAATTCAGCAGACATACCGACGGACGGAAGCAATGAACATGCGACTGCCCAGCAAATAACTTGCATATGCAAAATGCACCCTTCACCAAATCCTTCTCTTACGGTTGTGTAGGTTTGCGTCTCCGTTGTTGCTCGAAGTTGCTGCCCAGTCGTGACTCGAAAGCGCACTTTACTTTGCAGTTAACGTCAGCCGTTGAGGCAAAAGTGCAATGACTGAAATATATGTCACCGCCTGGCCAAGCACTCGTCTTGGCCAAATACCAGCACTTGTAAGCCCGGACCGAGCCCAAAACCCTAAGCAAAACCAAAAGCAAGAACAAAACAAAAACCAGGGCACGTAATTAAATGCACGATAGCCATCAGAGGCTTATGAAATGGTATGCCGAAAATGCTAGCGCCTACAAATTATATTACATACATGAATCCACACACACATACACACACACATGTAAGAGAGTATTTGTACTCCAATTTCTCTCTTATTTTTTTAACACTATTATTGCCATTTGGTAGCGCTAGAATGCGACCATTGCCATGCTAAATAAAAGTCGCCCCTATTGCTTGATTGCGTGCAAAGTATGCTACACGATTTTACGATTTTCCCATAGAGTATAGCTGCTTCTACGACACTTTTGTGATTTACGCGCGATCTGGCAAAAACGAACTTACAGCCAAAAAATAAAACAAAAAAAGAGTGCAAAACAGAATGAAAGCAATTCAGCAAAGAGTTGTGTAATAAGGAAGATAAATGCAATGCCCGGCATATACCCTAATTATAAAATCAATCTTAGCACTTCAATATGAGTTTCAGACAAGCTGCAAATAAATATTTCTCAACAGATAACAATCTGTGCTTGAAGCGAATAATATTCTTTTAATATACAACTTGTCAACATGTCCACGGCACGCTGAATATACCCTTTCCTGGTGGCAGCACGTGGCGATGCGGCCACAAACATGCGTGTGTGTCTTTTTGGTACCCAACTTCACACCTCGCCGGCAATATAACTAAGGAGGACACTGTTCAAAAGAGGTGTCCGGGAGGAAAGAAAGAGAGAGTGGAGAGGGGCGAAGCTGGTAAAAACAAACGCTGGCAGCAATGAAATGCAATGCGCAAAATGCATTTCCCGCGACTACACAATTGAAGTAATAAATCACGCCTGGTGGCAACAGCACCGTGGCATAAGAAGAGCACAGTGCGAGGGGGTACGACACAAGGGGTATGTGAAAGGGTAGCCACATGGGCAATGCAACCAAAACGACGATGATTTGCTTCTTTTTTTTTATTGTTGTTTTTTTTTCTTTTCGTTGAATGTCTGTGAATGTGAAAAAAATTGCAGCCAGCCCCAAAATTGTTTGCAATGGCACACAGCTTCACACAGATATATACTTACATGTGTGTGTGTGTGTGTAAGTATTAAGTGCAATCATGTGGAAGTGCGCGGGAAATGGCAGAACGGAGACGGAGACTACCTATTAAAATGTTCGCTCATTAATCATCGGCACAGCAACGCCGCGTTTTGTTCGTTGTTGTTGTTGTTGCTTATTTTATATAAATATTTCACTGCAGTCTACCAAAAAATGTATATAATAAATTTGTGTGCCAAAAATATAAAAGCGAAATAAAATTGCAAATTTATGCACTTTTATAGGGCAGCAATGGGTTAAAAAAATTTCACAACTACCGCATAAATATGCCGCCAAAAATTTAATATATTTCATAAAGTCCTTCGTCGATATCTATTGCTCTCCATGTGTGTGTGTGTGTGTGTGTGTGCGTATGTGCTGTTTTTATAGTTTTTTTATTTATTTTTTTTTTTGACAACTTTAAATAACTGCTACAAATTGTGCCTACTGCACATATTGCGCATACGCCGCATTGCACACAATAAATGAAAGTTAATAACGCATATATACATACAAGTCAACATACTATATCTAGAATTACATGAATCAGTGCATTGAAAGTAAAAAATACAAATACAAAATGACGTGTCCCTTGTACAATTTCAAAATTAATTTAAATGATTTCCTTAATAAAACGCGCATTCAAACATGTAATTGCCGTGCCTGGCTGAATGGCTGCGCCACTTTGATTGAGCATAAATGCAATTCATGTTGCCATGTGGGACCAAAACAGCTCCAATGCCATAATAAATAGCAATTGCCGTAATTATTGGAATAGTTTAACATTATTGTGGTAGTTAAAAAAGAATTTTGGGATTATTGAAGTATACAAAATGTTTAAATTAAAATAATATACAATTAACAAACAACTTCATGAAAATAAAAATATTTTTGGATTATTTTTCGTTAAGCAATTGGACATTAAGGCATGCTGCATTGGCAATTCAGAAAGTGCTTAAAAATGATTACTAGACACCTTTGCTAACTTAACAGCCTTTGGGTAAATCACAATAAGCTCAATGACACAAAAGCTGTTAAGCAACGAACCCGCTTGACCTTGCCCAAACCAAAAATAAAAACCAAAGTAGAATAACACAAAGGACATTGCCAGTCTGCCAAAATGTGCACACAAACAACAAGTAAAACAACAAACGCACTGCAGTTGAATAGAATCTGTGTCATTTTAGGTTTAAGGCAAGCTTCCAATTGCATCGTTTTTTCATGTTCTTTTATTCGTTATTTTTCTACTCTGTGCTGCTCATATTTTATTTATAATTTGTTGTTGTGCAAGGAGTTGCAGTAATCAGACATGGTTAGAAAAAGGGGCGTGTCTTGGGCAAAACAACAACAACATAATTACAAATGCGCTGTTGTCGTCGAGACACCGCTTGATATTACCACGCCCTTAGCGCAACGCCCCCATTTTGCAAACTGTCACAGAGCTCAAGGCATTTCCTGTCGCCCCTGTGCCTGCCCCCTGCACTTCCCGCAGTCGCCGCCTTAGCTGTCCCAGTCCACTTTGTTGACCCTGCATTCTAATTAATAATTTAAAGCTCAACAACGGGCGCCAGTTTCAGACGAAAATATTTCAGTTGCATTTTAATTATTTAATTTTGCGTCGGGGTCACAAAATGCCAGCTGTTCACCCGTCGCGACTTTTAGCTTGCCCAAAAAGTCAATTAAAAAGGGACATTGTGTCTGGCTAACTGTTTAGCTCTTGTTGTTTCTCACTTAATCTGGTCATATTAAAAATAAATTTGAACATCTCAATGATTAATTTTTAAACATCAAGTGCTGCTAGCTTAGTTTGTGTAATAATTTTAAAGTTTTACCTAACAGAATTTTAGCTTTGAACGTTTAAGTTCCCAGTATTTATGAACATAACTGTTAGACAGCTGTATTTATTATTGATTTTAAGTTAATGAATGGTAGTAATAATGTATTATGCAAGTATGTTTATTTACTATTTTTTCTTTGCTCATATTCCCAATTCAATGAGCTAAAGCGCTTGCCAAGAAATCTTTCCATTGGCTTAAATTTGCACCCTTCTAGTTAGATTGTTAATTAAAAATTTTCAAATGCACTTTGAAGTATTTGAAATGGGTCAAAGTGTTATAATAATATCGAAGCTATGCAGATAATGTAAAAACAAGCAAGTTCAGCTAACAAAATTGCAGCAATTTTGAAAAATAAAGTCATTGTGTCCCTTTTCATTAAGTTTTGAAAAATAAAAGCAATTTGATTTAGATTTATGCTTGTAGTTTCGCTTATAAATTGTAGGCGTGACAGTTTTAACAAAAACTCGCTATTCCCAAAAGTTTCATACAAATACATTACGCATATTAGTTTCACCCACCCACACAGGCACACACACACAGAGAAAGCGACACAAACACATACGCATCATGCCATTGGAATATGTATGTGTTTTTGTGTGTGTAATTTGAGCATATAGAAAAATTTCAAACTGTGCACAGTTTGCCGTCAAAGTAATTTTCAACCACATTCTCGTTTATAATTGCTTTTGTTTTTTAATAATCAGGCATGACCCATTGCCCCCAACATGCTCATACACCACCACACTGAAACACACACACACACACATGATTGTATATATGTATAATAGATATGTGTTTGTGCCTGTATAGCTGCCTAATGGCCCCAGAGCACCACATTGCGTATGCTTAACATTTTGTGTTGGTGGTTACTATGCAAGATAAACTCGCAGCGGCCAAACAAACTTTTTATTATTAACTTAGCGCTCAAAACTAATAAAGTATGCATGGAACAAGATGGGGAGAATGTGTGGGGCGCGAAGTAAAGAAGTTGGACGATGACTGGATGGTAAATTCGAGTGTGCCGTTATAAACGAGCATTGTGCCGTCCATTTGCGAGCGCTGAGCCCGTTTATGAAATAATTTTTGATTATACAACTTTTGCCATTTAATCAACAACGCAACGTTCCACTGTGTGTGTTTGTTTTTGGATTATAATATGCACATAATGGGGCCAGAGTTAGCTAAAGGAGAGATTGTGGCAAATAAAGTGCGGCTTATATATATACTTAAAATGAAGATGGCAACTCAAACAAAAACAGTATATATGTTATTGCTATTTAATTTAGTCGGTGATTGTATGTTTTGTCATCCAAAATCCAACTCTTTACCATTTCAATGTCAGCTATTAAGAGCCATTAGTTTAACAAGAGATTCATTAGTGTTATATGTATATTTATGACCATCAATATTAGCTGGCTTTGGTTTAATAGTACTTAACTGTGCGTAAATGAGTTTCCAACATTTTTGGTTTGCAATTTAGTTTTAATGGCCTTCAACTCTTTAACCTCGACACCAATTCAACGAAACGAAAATTCTAATGCAATTTGCAGGGCGCTTAATTTTGTGGCCAGTCAAGCAGCTCAGGTTTACCCAAAAAGGGTGTTTACAGAATAAAAAAAAGAAAGGGGTATGTGTGTAGGTGTGTGTTGTGGGTGCACAGATATTTGTATGTGCATGTGTACGTGCATATCTGGGTCATGTTGTTATTTCCGGCTTTTGTGGCCAGCACATGACCGACTACAACTATATGTAGCTCTGCAGCGATCGCCCTGTGGTGCTTTAGCCAATTTGTATTAGCAGGTATCTAACCATACATATACACTCTCTATATTTATATGTAGTTGTGGTTGCAGAGGTTTTTCAACGGCAAGTTGAAGTTGCAAAATTGTTTTGCAATCAAATTAGATTGTAATTCTAATTGCTGTTCCTCAGTTCAGAGGGTCACAATGGCTGCAATGATTGCACCGTCTTCGTTTGCTCATACCTGAGCATACTGTGCATGCCAGCTGATAGTTAATTTAATTTAAAATTGCACAGTTTTCAGCCCAATGAATGCAACGAGCCAACTAACCAACCAGTCACTAGCGAATGCACATTTCAAATGCAATATTGGTTGTTTAATTTAATTTCATATCTTGTTGCGCTTCTTGCTCTCGAATTCACTTTGTACGGTCATTATACAGTTATCATGCGTGTGTTTATGTGTGTGCGTGTCTGTGTGTTTAAATGAAAATTACAAATAATTAAATTACAACTAAAAGTGCCTAAAACACACTATGCACGCATGTCGACTACTCACAGGAATCAAGAGACGCATAAGCCAAGTTAAGGCAGGTGTTAAAACCAGAAATTACATTCATGTCAAATATTAAGTCTAAGCCAAATTGCATGCAATTTAATGTTCATGTTTGTAAAGTTAATTCGATACGGATAAAGTTAGCCTTTTTGTGTATTAAACTACAACAAACTGTTTGAACTAATCCAATCGAATATTTCATGCAATTCTAAATGTGTTGTTAATCTAAAGTGATTGCAAATTAGCAGCAAACATTCCAATCAATCGATTAACTTATTAATTAGTTAGAGGAAGAAAAGTTGAAAGCAATATTTTACATCAATTCAAAGCGCAGAATATAATTTGGTAATATCTTATTAGAAATGTGCTCTTCCAACTAAATTTTAATGCTTTGGATATGTTAACAAATTGTTTAAAAGTAGCAAACTATTTGTGAGAACATAAGGGCGCAACTGCTAATTATTGCAGCAATTGTGGCATTAAATTACAGCGCGCTCAAAAGTATGCAGCAACAATGTAACGGCTAAGCCCACATTAT
Source organism: Scaptomyza caliginosa (assembly GCA_035044725.1). NCBI lineage: Eukaryota > Metazoa > Arthropoda > Insecta > Diptera > Drosophilidae > Scaptomyza > Scaptomyza caliginosa. Next base: position 40,503 of record JAWNNR010000010.1, on the reverse strand, counting down.
GCATAAATTAACGGTCCGCACACACACACACACACCCACACACACACACACACACACATAAAGGCATTACTTTCTACATAGTTTTTCGTTTTTGACCTTACAACAGCGTTTTTTCTTACAGCACTTTGTAAGTGTGTGTGTGTGTGTGTGTGTGTGTGGGTTTCTCATGGCTAGCATCTTTGCAGCAACACAAGCCGCAGTCAAAGCTCAAATGCAAATTACCTACATGCAGGCCACGACTAAGTTTGGTTAGCAAATGGGCGCAGCAAGGCTTCACCTACAGTAAAAGGAGAAAAAAAACAACAGAAGAAAAACGCAACATCTAAAAAAAATGTAATAATACAGCAAGCCCTTTGGGTTTACCTCACACGTGGTTGGCTTTGGGGCATCTGCAATGCCTTTGTTACCAATACGCAGAAGTAGAAGGTGAGGAGGGAGGTGGTGATGGTGGGAAACGGCGTGTTCACCGCAATGCAATGCTTTAACAACGTATGTCACGGCATGCTCTGTGTTCTATTTAATTTAAAAATGCACATTTTTCACATTTTTCGCTAAGTTTTTAATTTCCATAATTAGCGTTTGCATCGCTTTCGTTGCCAACGACATGATGCTGGGTGATGCCAACAACACTACCAGCAACAACAACAACTACAACAGCAGCAACGACTTTTGGCCAAATGATATTTTTCGAGTATGTAGAGACACCAACACCCAGGCACACACATCCACACTTACGTACACTCATGTGGCCAGCAGCAATAGCACAGCGCAGTGAACAATTTTCGTTGCCTACTTATCTGGGGCGCAGTGTTACATGGACGAGGTATAAGCAGCTACAAAGTGCGCTACTTGGTCGTGTGTCTGTGTGTGCGGTGTGCGTGTGAGTGTGAGTAATTGTATGTGTATGAATATTGGTGAGTGTGTTGTGCAACATTGTGAAGTGCGCTTGTCATCCTCTTGTTGCCCTCTTGCTCTTGGTGTTGTGCTCCGTGTTATTTTGTGTTTTTGGTGTTGATTTTCTTTGCTGTTGTTGTCTTGCTTGGTTTGATAGATAGTCATGTAGATTCTGTAATAGGATTTTAGCAAAGAAGGGGTGCAAACGCTACATTTAACACGCATTGGGGACAAAAGTAGCTCATGTTTAGGGTACTTAAACGCGACAACAATAGTTAAAAAAATGATTTTATTCCGACTACTACATCAGGCAACGAAATATATTCAGTTATCTTACCAGCTAGCCGCTTTACTTCTAGCCACATGCATAACTGTACATAAACTGTCATATTAGCTATGCTAATAAAAACACATACACACACACACACACAGGTACATAGTACACTTAGAATGCAGCTTCCGCAACTTCACAGAGCTTGTGGTCAGCTTAAAACGCTATTTGCACAGTTGCTCGCATTTATCACATTTATCTCCATGCATTTGCTAGTATTGTATACCAGGCAAAAAGAGAAACAGAGTGAAAACAGGGAACTGGCAAAACGAACACCTTGCAGCAAGCCGTAGATAAAGAGTCCCATAAAGCAAAAATGCAAACAGGCAGCTGTGCAATGGTGCTCAGTTTATTTGCGTATTTCGTATTTCGTGTATTGAGGTAGCCGCGAACAGAGGTAACTACAACTACATACATGAATTTATGGCACGGCAAACGGAAGCGAACAACAAGAGAGAGAAAAAAGAGTTCGCGGAAATGGTAATAAAAACAAAGCAACAAACATTCACCATTCAGCTAAATAAGTTTTAATCCTATTTTGTTGGATTTGTAGCGAGTTGTTGTTACACACATACAGTATGTACTCAAACACAAACACAAAAACACATACGCACACATGCATATACACAGATTTACATGGACATACAGATGTATGCATATGTTTACTTTTGTTGACAGCTTAGCGAGAACGGCGCAAAATTCATAAAACTTGCAAATGTGACAATTACTTTATTCATTTATTTTGTTGCATCCAGCACAAAAGAAAGTTCATCATGCGCATCATAACTCAAAGATGGAGTTAGTAGAGTACAATAATGTCTGTTGTGTATGTTTAAGCACAGACTTTGTAAATGTAGTTAGCCCAATTGCAAAACCATTTAATCTATGGCTTCCTTCTAATTATACATTCTAGTTCTTGCGCCATACTCGAGTCGCTGTCTGGCAGCATAATTATCTCTTGCGAGTACTCATTACCACCTGATTCGAAAATAGCCAAAAAACTGTTCCTATAGCAGCAGGCCAATCAACGTCACGCATTCGTGGTTAGCTTTGGCGAACCTTGCGCCATTTTGCAGGCCTGTAATTTCCATGTGCCCCGCAAAACCCAAGAAGATAAAAGCTGCCAAAAAAAAAAAGTAAAACTTTGAGTCTAATGCGTGTGCAATGCAGGGCAAGGTATCTATTTAATTTGCATTTTACACGCGAAAATAGTTTATTTGGAGGCCAATTGGGGGCTCCACTATTATTGGGAGCATTACTCATACGCAGCATGGGTTAAATTGCATGCACACAGCACACAGGGATCAGTATCGCATGTGTGTGTAATAATTAGAAGTTTAATTGGTCAAGCATAAGTGATTTAATGAGCCTCACAGCTGGTTCGAAGACAAAAAGTGAAGTAAATGAAATGAATAATTGTCTCTGCGCCCTTTGACCACGACAACTATTTCAATTATTATGCAGCACGTAAATGCGCTTAAGTCGCACTTTAAAAGCAAATTCGACGTCTCCATTCAATAGCCGAGCGCAATGCAGACTATCAGAAGTGGGCAAAAATCAAAGCAAATTACAAATAATTAGTAACGCATTCGTAGAGTAGTTGGGCGTGGTGGCATGCAGCAGCTCATTAAAAGAAATCACTGAGCATTCACTTGAAGTGCTAGCCAGTGAACTGTAATTTTAATGTTTGCCTTGCAGGCAGGCAAAAGGCAGCATTAAAAAAGTACAGTTAATTATGCTCTAGAGTTTGGGCCAAAAAGTGTTGCCTGCAAGATGCTGACAATCATTTTTTGTTCTATCTATCTGATTTATCAGTTGTAGCCATGTGGAAGCAGAAGGCGAGCCAAAGTTTGATACTACTTACAATTTCTTTAGTGCAGAACTTTTTTTCCCATTTTACTAATGAGTAGATGCTTTTGAGAAGCTGGCAAAGTAAAATGGCAAAACTAACCAGCATGGAAAAAAGTATTGCATAATAATTAGCAAAAAATTAGTTGATTTAAATAAAGATGTTTATGTGATTATTATTTTATTGAAGCCTTAATGAAATGGTTTGTTTTCTTATCTAACCCATCAAATATAATTTATAACTTCGAGTCACTAACCTTACTTTATTATGCAAACAATTTTAAGCATTTCGCAAATCCCATTTGAGCTTTTAATATTCTTAAAATTTGACTAAGGCTTATCTTACTTGTCTTTTCCATTGTGGCCGCTAATCGACTCTCATCAGTCCGCCTGCAATATCCAACTCACTCAAGTACCACCCAAAAAATATTTAAAAGACCGTGTAAGTGCTACCAATGTTGGATGAGTATGGAAGGAAAAGAAAGAGCTGCCACCAACTAAACACTTTGCGCCAAGCTAAGCGGTTCCAACAGCTCCTCCCATTGCCCAACTCAGCCGACAGACAACGAGAAGGAGAGGCAGGCAGACAGTCGCTAACGCCCCAGCACTTCACTTTGTTTAGCTGATGCCTTCTAAAGCCCCCTAAATTAGTACAGCTACAGCATGAGTTTCAGCTCTTTCTTTCTGGCTCTCAATGGTTACAAGGTGCAGCGTTAAATTCGCTACTGAATTATTAAGTAGGTCTAATGCATTTGATGTGTTCGCAGGCGAAATTCCACACCTCAACTTTACATTGATGCATGACACAACAGCCGCAGTTAAACCGAAAGCAACAGGAGTTGCGGCTACTCTTAAAAGAAGCCAGCAGCATTATCAATAGCATTTTTAAGCTTGCCACTGGCGTCCTTTACTGTTGCCAGCCACCCCCAACTGACCAGTGTGTTAAGGTAAATATTTGTATTTTATTTCAAGTATACTTTAACAACTGTGCAGATTCTTGAAATGATTTAAAGCTGAGAAGACCAAACTCGAGTGGTTTTTAGCTCATTTAAATAAATACTAGTTTTAGCAATTTTAATTTAATACCAAATATGGCTAAGCAAAACAAACTAAGTTTTAATTTTAAACACAAAAAAACAAAGGCTGTAGCAAGTGCTGCTTGTGTTTGTGTATTCATAACGCCAACAAATTTCAATTCTTTTCAAATGTTGCTGAAAACGTTTCCATCAACAGGGCCCACCTTGTATTTGCATTATGTCAGCTTAATGTTGTATGTATGAATGTATATTGGATGTCTGGCCTGAAAAGCAACCCCAATGAATGGCAAACCCAAACACACACACACACACACACACACACACACGTGTGTGAATTGACGTTTCAAGTGTTTTGTTTGTCTTTATGTCCTGCGCATAACCTCTTACATAACCCATCCAGCAGCCATGTGATAAATTATTCACGAATTCATTACACGCGCACTGCCAATTTAAACTTTGCCCCTTTGCAACATTGCTCGCAGTTTTGTGCGCTTCATGAGCTGGTTGACTGCTTTGTGCAACCAAAAATTAAAATGATTTAAATTGCGCAAGAAACTAGTCAACTTTTTGCCACCTACCCGGTTAGCGGTAACTTTCGAATGCCCAGTGCAGCCGAGTGGCCGATGACTGAGTTGTTAGTGCAACCGCAGAAATATATATAAAAAAAATCACAGCAACACCATCATCATAAAATTATGGAAAATTAATTTAGACGCAAATTAATGGCTGTGACACTGTCAATTGTGATGTGAATATTTGAATATTTGTGGCAACCGGAATTGGCAAATAATTGCATTTAGATTTAGCTACATACACATGTGTGCTATGTATGTGTGTGTGTATAGCTGGTAGCTGTAATTAAAATAATGGGAATACTCCATAAAACACGTTCTGCGGTCTAACCATTAAAAATTCGCCAAAAACTTGCACATTGAATTTGGCAATTTTTGCATATTTTCTAATTCAATTTCGCTTGTGGCAACAAACAACAACAAACCGTGACATCGCATTCCTATATAGGCGCACATTGATAAATACAAATGCCCAGCGGTTGACAATAAATTTATGCATATTTTTTGGGATTAGTTGACGTGAAAGAATCAAATAAATGTAAAGCATATATATTTCCACTGAATAAAATTCAGCATAAATATTTCTAGCATTTGCTGAACCCAATAAATAAAATGTTTAAAGTGTCAATAATTCGCTTGCAAGACGTAAATATATTTAATTTAGTTTGTGACAAACTAGAAAAATATTAATATACACACACGCGCACACACACACACACATACATATCTAATATATGCTTTATGCATTTTGAAACCACAGCCGCATTTTGTGGTAAAAACTAATTTATTAAGCCTTCATGCTTTTGCTGTTTTTATTATTGGTCATGCGTTTTCGCTTTTTTGCCTTTGCGCTCCATGCCTGCATACCACAACAATAAACAATAAACAGCGGGGCAACTGCAACAATAGAAGCAACACCGAACAACTGGCAACTGCATGGTAATATTTCCTTTTTGTTCTAGGGTGTGTGTGTGTGTGTGTGCCAAACAACAAACAATGGCCAACCATATAAAGCATGCTCTAATAGCCGAACAACACTAACACAGCAACAAGAACAACAACAACTAATGCAACAAGAACAACAACATCAAAAACGGCCAAACTCAATTCTCATTCATGGCAAAAGTTGACGATGAGTATAATTGAATAGAAAGTGTATGCTTCGAGGGCAAGCGGAAAACGGAAAGTGGCATGGGAAACTGTCAACGATATGGCATGTAAATTTTGAGAATTCTCGAATTGTATACCCTTTTCAAGCTTTTGGTGTTAAGGGGTATAAAAGATTCTTACAAATAATATATTGCTCCGACAAACTTATTTTATATAGTATTTGTTTTAAGTACTTTATTCATAGTATTTGTTTTAAAAGTTTTACTAGTTTAATACTTACTTAAGGATATCCTCTAGTAAGTAACTATAAGTCTAAATTTCAAGCTTAAAACGAACAGAACAAATTGAATATAAATTCACGTTTGAGAGCGAAAGTAAAAAAAAACACACAAAAAATAGCGACAACAACAGCCGCTGCCGCAACGAGCCTGAAGCAAACTGGGCTGCAGTTGTGGAGTTTGAGTTTGGGTTGTGCTATGCTGTGCGACGATGGAGATGATTTCAATTTCTTGCTAAAAAATTACAGCCCAAGACGCATTTGAATTGCTGCCAAATGAGAGAAGGGCCTGAGAGCAAGATGCTAAGTTATTATCTGCTCGCTCGCAATGCTTTGGGCGGCGCCTAAAACTAGGCAACGTTCAAACATATATATATATATATATATACATAAGAAAAATGAATAAAAATTTTCAATTCACAACAAATGTGCGTGGTGTAGCCCGTGGTTGTTTTTGTTTAATTTTGTTTTGCATTCAGCCCCAGCAACACTGGCCATAAACAACAACAACAAATGCAAACAGCAGATGAACGACACGGAATCACGCACTGACTAAGTACACCGAACGAGAATTGGAGTGGGGTTGGCTACACATCAAGAGTGGGCAGTGGACAATTGGTACAGCACAGCATCTTCATCGTTCGCCAGCAGTCATAAAACAGCAGCAGCAGCAGCAGTAGTAGCATACACAGAGCTATGTACAGCATTTCCCACATGCCACACTCGGACAAGGATAGCGAGTTGTGTTTTGTTGCTGTTGCGTTGCTGTTGTTACAGTTGTTGTTATTGCTATTGCTGTTGCTGTTGCTGTTGCTGTTGCTGCTGCTGTTGTTCATGTTTTTTTGTGGTAAATGTCTTTGCACATTGATGTGGCTCTGTTATCACACAAACTTGGACATCTTTTAGCTGTTCAGGCATTCAGGAAATAGCCGCAACAGCTAACGAATGCAAACATCGTACAGTCAATGTATGAAACAGACTCTATTATGCACATTTGAACGTATGTTTGAACAAACATCTGTTTGTAAGTGTTGTTAAGTTAAAGACATATAAGCCACACCACACATCAGTTTAATGTTGGAAAAAGAGTTTTAATCTACAATATAGTTCTATTGCGTATATTCAAACATTCAAAGCATGTGAACCAATATCATTTAAAAGTTACTAGTCATATCCTCTGGCCAATTTATGAAAACTTTAAGGGCATTACTTCGGTATTTGTTTTGTTTAAAATTAAATATTTGTTAAAGCAAATATCCTATGTAAACACATTTAAAATTTTTCTAAGCTTTTTTCAATTTCGATCTGTCTACGAAAATATTTATTTAATAGAATTAAATCTTATGAATTTAAGTCCTGAGGAGAATAGTATTTTTAATAAATTGTGGCTGCAATAGTTCTCTAGATTATGCCAATTATTTTGTGGCTTAACAGCAGCTGTGTGTAGCTTGTAAGAATGCTGCAACGGACTTTTATGCAAAATAGCTTAAAAAATACATCGAAGAGCATTACAATTTATGCAGTTGCAATCAGCAGGCGACAGCAACAGCGATAGCAGAAGCAAGCATCCCATTTCTTAACCAGCTGCTGCAGCTCTGCATTTCAATTTGCCTTCCGGTTTCTGTTTAGCTCTGATGCAACTGCAGAGCTTTGAAGGTGGTTAGGGTGGCAAGTGGGATACAGGGTGCAAGACAAGTAGGCAACAACGTTGCCAGTGCTGATGCTTATTTTAAAGTGGGCGCCACTTGCACTTACAAATCATTGAAAATTCAACACATTGCTAATACGACATGTTGTCATCGCAATTCTGGCAACGTTGTTGTCATCCATATATGCATTGCTTTGTGTGTGTCCACGCACACGTATATGTGTGTGAGTATGTTTGTGTATGCGCCACATTGTGTTGCACTTGTTATTAAGTACTCCAGCGCACAATTTTGTCGTAATGACAACCTGCAAGGCAAACGCCTAAGGCGGCAACAACATCGCGTGCCAGGGTCGCGACAACAGCAGCTTGAACTGAAATGCCAAGCCACACTGCCTCTCACTATCAGAGGGGCCAAAACGATGGCGAAAGTGTGGAATGGAGAGGGCGGTGCAGCAATGGGCGTGGCAAGCTCGCGTCGTTCGCTGTACATATGATTTGCATGTTTAGCAAAATTAGCGCACTAACAACAGCTGCACACAGTAAACGAGAGAGTGGTCTGAATAGGTGTTATTGTTATTGTTGGTGGTGTGTGCCTTTTTCAGCAACTGAAAATGCAAGCTTACAACAAATACAGCGCATACGCCATGTGTGCCACAACAACACCAACTAACCAACATAAGCACATAAACCATTATTTATTTGTCGACAGTGTTGTGAGCACTTTTTGGTACCCCCAGACCACTTTAAATTAACTTCAATGGCCGGGCAACGTTGGCAATGTAAGAAGCCAATTCGTTTGTCGAGTTGCGTTTGCCTTGATAAGTCAATTATAATGTTGCTGCAGTATGTTCTTGTTTTCTTTTTGCTTAATGCTGGCAATGCTATTTACGGTCTCGAAAGCTGCCAATAATTACTCAGCAGAAAAGTTAGTTAGGCTTAGTTGAAGACTAAAGAACAGTCATTACATACTTTAAATAGATTTTTTAAGTTAATATAAACATTTTTCTCCGCACATTTTAAATGAGTTTTTAATACGCAATTTAATTTGCTCAACACTTTGTGCTGTAACAAAGCTAGCTGTTGGCATAAATATTTATTTCAATGATAAAAACTGAAAACAACAAGCAGCAATAAAAGAAATTATGAAGATTTATGAGCGCAGAACATTTCGCCTTTGTTTTCCGTTTAAAAGTAATTTTACCCTTAAAAATGTACAGCATTTTTATTTTTTATCTTGCCATCTCTATCAAAGCATAAATGCAAAGAGGGCTTAGAATGTGAATGGGACAAAAGTGGCTTACAGCATTTAATGAAACGCAAATGCTAAAAAAAATTACATTTATTAAGTAAATAAAGCTGCCACTGCGGCTGACCAACGTCAGTAAGTAAGTAAGCTGCTTAAAAGTTGCGAGAGTTATGAGTTTACCGAATTACAGCTAAACAACAACATCAAACGATAAATAATACTAGTAGACTTTGCCTAAGCAATAACTTAAATGGCACTAAAAGCAAAATGCTTGGAGCTAAAAATCCACCCGCCCAAAGTCAACAACAAATTCCTTAGGCTTTCAGCTAGTAAATTAACTTAGCTTGGCGAGCCAAGCCTAGTACAGCTCAGCTCATATATTACGTATACGTTTATCTTTCATCCTTTGCCTCGCGTGGCGGTGGGTTTTTTTTTTATTTTATTTTGTACTAAAAGCAATATGAATGAGCTGATGGCGTTATTACTTAAATTCATAATTTATTCATAGCTTCATTGCTTGCAACAAGTTAGCAAAGGCTCTACACTTTTCCCACGTTTGCGTCGACTTAGCAAACACGCAAGCATGAAAACAGCTTAATAGTTTTAAGTAATTACCATCTACATGTGCCATCTGTAAGTTTTCTTCAATATCACACTTTCAACAAATCTTTTTACATGTGCAGAAAACTAAATATTAATTACCTCAAGCTTAAATGTTTTCAACTTTTTGCACTGTGATGCAAAATGTTATGCTTACAAGTATAAACTAAAATTGAAGAGGACTTGTTATAAAATACTGTTGCACGCTGTAGTTATAAGTTTAATAGAGTAAATATAATTATTACCATGCAAATTTTGTGGGTAAACAAAATATTAATTGACAATTTTCTGCATATTTGATATATATCTTAAAGGCATAAATGCATGAAACCTGACAAATAATGAGCAAGAAAGAGAGGGAGAGAGAGTGAGAGAAAGAAAATTTATTTAAGAGTTGTTAGTATTTGGCCAAGATAAAACGTTGATTAATTAAAAGGTGCATTGCATTTGCCTCATAAATTGAAGTTGTTTGTTTGCTTAAGACAGCTCTGAAAAATATTTAAAACTTTTCATTTATTCCACGCGTGCCACAAAAACTTTTTTAGCGCTTGCAATTAAATTAGCTGCCTTCAAACACACACACACACACACACACACACACAGCGACTTCATGCTAGTGTTTATGTGTGTGTAAGTCTATGTTTGTATTTGTGTGTGTGTGCAATAACTTTTTGCTTTTGTGTGTCATGTTGGCATAGTAACGTTTTTTAGCTCTTTTTTTGCCCCATAGTTTTTGTGCTTTTTTTTCTGTTAGTGACAAACGCTTTATGACTTCTTTCATTTCTCGTGTGGAGTAAAGCGTCAAGATTAAAGCATTTTCTGTCATATTTATTTTACAGTTATGTCCCTTACTTCTTCTTTTCTCCTGCTGCTAAAGAGATTGCGCACAGATTGGTTAAAAATGTTGCCAAAGCTTTGCGCCCGTTGCCGGCCGGCCAACAAATATTTTAGTTAGTTTAATGGCCACGCCCAACTGCAAAGCGAGGCCGCCCTATTTGCGTTGTCGTTTCCCATATGCATTTAAATTTGTAGCCCGGACACACACACACACACACACACACACATACATACACAAGAATATTTCCATTTTAATAATTGATTTTTCGCGTGCGTATAAGGAGAAAACTTTATTCATGCACAGCAACTCCATGCTTCGGTAGCCCACTGCGTATGAGTAATGCCTATTATGCCAACCAACCAGCCTGCATACCACACACAAACACACACACACACACACGGTTGATTGTACTCGTTGTATCTCTGTAGAGCCAGTTGGCGTTACTGCATGTCGACACGTGTGGATTTTAATAAGTTATCCACCAACAGCAACAGCTACGGCAACGGCAACGACAACAGCAAAACCAAAGTCAAAGGCATATTTACTTACTTATGGGTACAACAACCCAATGCCCAACTCACACTCAACACGCCCGTGCCACACTCTGACTGAAATCTTGGCAAAGTTAGCCGCCTAATAGTACATATAGGGATAAAGCAAAGCTGCTACTTGCTGGCATGCGCTTGATTTTCACAGAACAAGTCCAACAATTTCCAACTTAATCCAAGAATAATGGCTACGGGGCGTATGCGCGCTGTCTGAGTTATGTTTTCGCTGGAAAATCTTTAAATTCAAGCTCGTACGAACATTTCATTACAAAACGCACTGATTAAGATTATAACGAATTTATAAAACGTCTTAGACGAAATTAGATATCTGACGTTTCGTATTAATTACCTGATACAAAAATGAACCATTGCTCTTGTTGCTCTCGTAAAAAGATGCCTTAATTGTAAAAAATAAAGCCAGCCAATCGCAAGCTTTTTAAATCCATTTAATATGCTTTCTTTAAATCTACCACATTTTAAGGCTAAGCCTTCTTATTATACAATTTTAAATAACCTTCCAAAATGAAATCATATCAACACGTACACACATGCCTATTTAGCATTTTTAATTTTTTCACAGAGTTGCTGCAAGCCCCAAAGGGAGTCTATATTTAGGCCACATACCATGTATAAGTTGGTGACAACGTCAAAGTCAGTTCGGTTGCATTGCTTGTTGGCCTTATGCAACTGACTTAAGTTGCCAACTTGCTTATCAAATGAGAAACACATGCTATATATGCTAGATTTATTGCCTCAGGCAATGTATCTCTGGTCACTGGCAAGTTCAATCATAATCAACCTTTTGCTCGCCCAGTAAAAGTATTGATGTGGTGTAAGTGTAAGTCTATACAGGTGTAGGACAAGTATATTCGCATATGTGTTTAAGTAGACCATTGCTTGAAGCATTGCAATTTTGCAATTACAAGCGTTACCTACATACTTGCTGCAAATAAAAGACATCAACTCGATGCCTGGTCTTGGGCTCTGTTGATGGAAATGGCTACTTTTCGACTGGCTGCCTCGCTGGCTGGCAGACTGGGCTTAAATCTGTGTGAAATAGGTCAACTGCACTCAATGGAAAGCGACATGTGGCATGGCCAGGCAGACTTGCCAGCTGTATGACTTTGCTCTTGTCCCGCCCTTCACATTTCTTACTCTCTCTCTCTTAGCATTTCCATGCCCATTCCCTATTCTCCACTTATCCTGCTGTTTGATGGCACTTTAGTCCAAGTCGTTTTCCTCTTTTTCTTCTTTTTTCTCATTCATTTTTTGAGTAAAATTTTCTCAACGCGCCATTTTTGATCAAGTGCATTTCAGCAACAAAGTTAACGAAGTAGAAACTCAAGCTGCCGACGCTTTTCCACTGGGCAGTGTGCAATACAGTTTATTCAGAGGGTATCGCAGCTAAAGCGTAAACTTTAAGTTATTTTTATTTACCCTCCATACAAAGGGTATTTGTAGTGCATCCATTAACTATATATGAAGATATTCAAGTCTGAAGACTTTCACATTGTTTTATTTTAACTAATTCCAGAGTACAAGATTCGTGCAGGCCATGCCCAAACGAGAAGGAGAGAGAGAGAAGGAAATCTCTACTACATTTCCATACTGATGGGCAACATATTTGGCTGGTGTAATCAATATGTGGCCATAAGCTTATAAGCTGACTATACAATGAGCACACTAATTAATGAAAACAATTAGTAAATTAAGTTTGCTATTTCCGCTCGATGACAACGACAGGACTAATAATAATAGTAATAATATTAACAACTCTAACAAACAATTGACCAAACATAAGCGGCTGCAAATATATATATCATAAACATAAAAACGCAAACGTTCGCAATAAACGGGCATACAAATGCCCAAAATTTATGCTAATTGGACTTGTTTACCAGTGCGTGTGGCTTAACATGCATAAATCTAAATCCATACATCCGAGCTCTATCTCGTTGCATCTCACTCTTTTCTTTTCTCTCTCACTCTAGCTCGTTATTTTTCTGTGTGTGTCTGTGTATTGTTTCTATTCTTGTCTATATTTCTAAGCTAATACGTATGTACGTAAAATATATTGTATATATTTCCAGCATTTAGCTGACATCCTCGATTTTGTTTATTTTTGTGTCTGCAATGCCAGCGGCAGGTTGCCGCAGCTCAGACCAGGCCAAAACAATCTCTAGCTGAGTAGCTACCTCTCCTTCACTCTCTTCTCTACTCTTCTACACTTTCTCTGCGTGCTTTGATTTCTTGTGTCAACGCGACAACAACAAATAATAACTTAACTTGTTTCGAATGAGTGCTTGATTGAGAGATATCCTTTAGTCTGCCACAAAATAAAGTCACATGGTACACAGATCAGATAAAACTATCTGCTGGCTACAAAATATTTTATATCTTTTCTTAGATTGTAAAAAAAAGGATTAAGTATAATCTTTCTGGTTATTTTTCTTACAGGGTATTTAAAATAGAGAGCCCGCCGCAAACGAATGAGCAAATATTTTATATTTGTTTCAAAGCCAAGCCAAAAACAAAAAGCAATGCAAAATATTTGATTTCGCCTTTTGCTGAAAATGTTAACGGGGGGTGGGGGGAAACGGATTCAAATGCGCTTGGCGCCGAAATTCCTTGCTGGATTTTGAACTGAACATCGTCTAGAGCTTGGCCTATAGCAAAAATAATATATTTGCATGTCAATTGCGCTTGTTTATCTCGCGTTATTATTTCTGACATTGCCACAAGACATAAGCTAAATGGACAGACAGCATCTGAGTTGAATTTGGATACTGAATGTGCGGCTGATTTGATGGCTTAGATATAATGAAAATCTCTAGTCAAGTCATGTGGCACTGTTGAAAATCATAATTTGCATATTAAGCTGATTTTCTATAGGGGTTAAGAGCTGAATGCTCTATGGTAGAAAACTAAGAAAACATAAAACTTATAATATAGAATTATTTTAGTTTTTAAAAAGGTTAAGCAAATAAAGGAAACTGCTTATGATGGATGAAAATTTCTGATCGTTTTATGGGTTTAATTTTGGAAAAACTTAAATTAGCTAACCTCGCAGCCAGCTGCATTTGTGTTTGAATAGCCGTTAAAGGGTTCATAAAAGGTCAGTGGCTAATAAACTGGAATGCAATTAAAAACCATTTTAGGACATCATAAAATCAAGCTACTTTCAACGATAAGCCATAGGAGTTACTCATTTACTGGTAACTGTTTACCACAAACTTTTCGTTCAAAGGCGTTCTTTTTAAATGCTGACAGCATGTTAATGATCGAAAAACTTAATCTCAAAAGACAGAAGCAGTCAAACAGTCAAAAGCCTGCTGCACAAAACCGCAAAACAATCAAAAAGAGATTTTAATTGAAAACCTGTAAAAAAAATAGGGAAAAACAAATTGAAATATATACAATAAAAATGATTTGCATATGCGGCAAGTGGCAGAAACCAATTAATATGTGAAAAATAGTTGATATATGTATATCTGGCATACATATGTCACAAATGTTCATTTGAAACATTTTACACTTGTAAGTGAACGGATGTGGAATATATATTCAGTATATATTCCATGAGTCCTGGCACGGTTCAAGGTCGCTCTTTAAGCTACCAACACGTACTACACATAGATTTTTATATGCATCCGATATTACTGCTTCACATTCACCGGTGTTGTGGGTCATAAATTGTCCACCAAATCCACTGAAACTCGTACACCTGTTTGGCATTGCCTAAGTATTATTGATAGGCATTAAAATCATGAGCGTGTCCAAAACGCGTACTCAATAGAGCATTACGTGCATTACATACGCATAGGTGTTATACATGATTTGATTACTACAAAGGCATTGGCCATACTCCTTAGTAATAATGCTTACATATGCATACATGCACGTACATGTGTACATGTGTACAGCGTCTTGTTATAACCTCTTTAGCACTGAACCAATAGAGAAACAGAGAGAGAGAGAGATACTGTTTCTTGGGTAAGCTTTAAGCAGCGTTTTGCAGAATGTTACTTTCATCCCAGAGTAAACTCTTTCTTTATACACGTAGAGAACTTACTTGGTTCACCCCTTCGGCTAGGAATAGTCATTTAAATGCTGCAGAGTAATACAAAGCATACACAGGTGAAAAAATATGCAATAAAATATTTTACTCATATACATACACGCATATGATTTATATACATAAAAGTTGTAATTTAAATGTAGCAGATTTGTCATTTTGGCTTAGAATAACTAATACAATAGTACTTCTGATACAAACAACATTCAAGTTTTATAATATTATTTAAGTAAACCAATAAATCGAAAATAGTTGCACTGTTGTCATGTAAACGAAATGTTATCTAAAAAACAACTTGACCCCGTTTGTCAAGTGTTCGAATCTTTCTTTTTCACTCTCTCTTTTTTTTACCCACTATCTTTCGGCTGGCCACAATATCAATTTGCAAGACAATGCAGCTGAGTCCCCAAGCAAATCCTTGTACACACAGGACTCTCTTCGCCGTCTGTCTGTACGTCGTTAGTAGCGGCGTCAATGCATTTGATTGCACAATCCTTCATTGCCAGGACCTTTGGCCGGCTTGTCGGCTACTTGGGCACTTGTTTACTTGCTCTTTCAATATATATATATATATATATATATATCTATGTGTAGTTTATCTGCTGACCACATTTTTTGTCCCAGTCCGAATTGCACATTAGCATTGGCCATCGGTTGTGGACTTTTTCTTTTGTAAGTTTCAACTGGCCCACTTTTTATTGGCCTTTGTGGCATTTGTGCCATAAACTGCTTTGGCATTTGGCTGGCAACATACAGCAGAAACTTGGTCGGCACTCGAATTTAACAGAATTTCCATCTATTTTTTTTTGTGTGCTTTTTCTTTTGCTCTATTAACTTGTTCCTTTGTTCGTGTGCGTGTGCTCTGAACCTTTATTTTATTGACTTTGCGGCAGCAAAAATTTCAAATTTAAATTGCGCACGAAATGACAAATTGCAAACTAAGTCAGAAAAAAACGTTTCTCGCTTTTGCCATTGTATCAATTTGTCTGCTTTGTCTATGTAATGTTCTTTTTTCTTTGTGTGTGTGCGTGTGTTTGTGTGGGTATATATGTTATCCAATTTGGTACGTTTACTGGCACTCATTATGCTTTACTTTCTGCAATCACTATTAAATATAAGTTTAGTTCGATTAAGTTTGATGGCCTTTTAGGTATTTGTATTCCATAAACGCCAAATGTAATAAAAGGCAATGCAAATAAATAAGATACAATAAATGTAATATTTATTATCGTATTTCTTTAAGTAAATACCTCAAAATGAATCAATAGATAACCGCCACACCTACAAACGGGTATTCTACGCATTGAATGGTTTAAAAATAGACATTTTGCTGCTTTTAAGTGCACATTTCTGTAGTTAACATGCGCCAAATTTGCATAGCAAAGTCAAATTTTTATGGCTGCAAATGCAATTAACTGATACGGGTTATTGCGTATACGCAGCAGATGCTCGCACAAAAATCGTATACATGTATTCAATAAGCGACTAGCTGTGGTTTACGACCCAACGGTTAATGGTGCTCTGTCCAGGCAGAGACGGAAAATAATTAGACACTCAGCATTATTTGTAGGCAATCAAATTGAATTTAGTGTTGGCCAAGGCTCATGCTCATGCTCAAGCTTAGGCGTATCCCTGACCACGCCTACAACACACTCGCATGCCTTTGTGTCCCGTTTAATGTGAATGTGTGCGTGTGTGTGTTTGTGCACGTGGCTAAGTGTGTGTCCAATGGACACTGCCATCGGCCTGACAATCTGTTAATTCTCATCACGTTTAATGTAATGGTAGCACGTTAACTTTGAAGCTCCAAATTGGAATTCAATATGTTCGCTAGCATATAAAATGTGCGACTTTCTTCGCGCCTACTACTCACTCCCTCTCGCCTTCTTTCAATATGTATCTCTTTCTATATTGGACTGTGGCAAACTTTCGCCAGCCTCAGACACTCGATTCGCAAATGCGCATTGAATTATTATCACAAACCAAACGGAAACTTGAAAACTGCCAACTTTCTATGGCGAAGTAAGAGTTTCTTTTCCTCCCGCGCAAAGCCAAAACTCGTCTCGACATGTAGATTATTATAATGAATATTTAATGTGACTTTCTGTATTTTCTCTTCGCAAACATTGTTTAAATAAAACAAATTCTCTTCTTATTGCAGCACGCATAAATTCATATGTGTTATGTATATTTATTTAGTGTAGTTTTTTGTCTTACTCACGCACAGTACAGCAAACCAAACAACAGAATAATATATATAACGATTTTGACTTCTTTTTGTTAATAACCTGCGTCGCGTTGAAGGGTATCTGTGTGCAGGCTATCTCAACGTAATTTTTTCTTTTCTTGTTGTTTTGTTAAACGACTTATTAAAGTTTATATATTATTGTTGTTGTTTTCGACTGTCAGCAAGGCACCTGCAAGGATAAACACTTCCGAGTTTGAGTTGAAATTCTGCGATACGGAATCCTCATTACGCATCTTAATTGACTCATTTCAAGTGCCTGCACATTAAGCTTTTTAAATTGTTTCAGTATGATTTCAATATACACTAACCAAGGGTATAAGCATTTGGTCGTTAAGTTTTGTTTTTACTAAGACAATTTCTTCTATCTTAGTTTTTGAGCTACTTATAGTTGCATTTTACTGCCTACAATGATTAAGTGCTTTAGTTGAAAGAGTATCTCATAGTCAAGGACAATCCCATTTGTTTAATATTGCTTGCAGATTCGCTTACGCTGTTAAGTACCTGCAGTTGAGCATATGCAATTATAATGAATTCTCGTATCGTAAATTGTGAAACACACACGACACCAAAGACATTTAAATAAGTTATTTAAAGCATGCGAGCGCAATGACTTTTCAGCTGTCTTGCCTGTTTGCTTTATGCCAGCCATTAACTCCAACTCACAACTTCCGGGCACCAACTGCTCATCTCAGCTGCACTTAGCCCACTCCATGGAAGTTGAGACTTGTGAGGGTCGAAACTAGTTGGACATTTTGAACACACTTGGACACTTTTGTATACTTGTGAGCGTTTGGTGTCCAAAAGCTCTAAGTGCGTCCCACTGCACATGACACTAAAGTCACTCTCCATGTGCCATTATATACATACCTTGCACACATGCTGTACTATATCAAAAACTCACTCAACGTATTCTGCTTGTCGCGTGCCAGACAAACAGACAGACAGAACGACACGGCACATTAATAAGTTCACTTACACTTCCCGACCAGGCCGCAACATTATTCATGCCTTCACGACATAATTACAATTTGAATTGCTTTTATTGCCACAAGCACGAGTTTCATTTCTCTCTTACTCTTACTCTTACTCTCACTCTCGCTCCCTCGCCCTTCGCTCCTTGTTTTGGTTTGTTACTGACAAATGAAAACATTTTGCTGACATTTACGTGGGCTTCAGCAGCAGCAAAAACAACAACAACGACAACTACAGCATCAGTGTTGTTGCTGACCGGCTCATTGCCTTCACTTCACTCATGTTTAATTAACATTTTGCGATGTGCCAACAGCTAAATGTTCTTCAGCTCTCTTTCTCTTACTCAGTCTCTTGTGCTCTCATTCTCTTAAATCCACATTTCTCATACTTTCATTTTTTATTATTTTGCAAGCGACCCCATAAAATTGAGCTCAAGGCATTTGCTTTCTTTTGGTGCTTTGCTTTTATCTTGGTTTTTTATTTAATTTCTGTGTGTGTGTGTGTGTGTGTGTGTCTGTGTCTGGGTGTACGTGTGTTTCTTAATATTTATGTAGAAATAACATTTCATGCCGGCTAATTGTAACATTTTCATTGAATTAGCCTGCGCCTGACATAAGCCAAGACATTTGATGCCCTAAACGTTTTTTGCTCTGCGATTTCTTTGTTGTGAACCATGATCTTTAGGCCAATTACTTAAATATTAATATACATACTTTTGGGTCATTTGACACAATTAAAAACCAATTGCAAGTTCATATTATTTATTTTATATTGTACAAAATGATGTAAACAATTTTTAATTATTTTTATTAAGTAAGATTGTATGAGCAAAAGTGTTCATAGTTTGAATTTTCTGTCAGCTTTTGCCAAGCTTATCGATATGTCATTATGTTTGATGTCAAGCTCTGTTTTTGATTGACAACTAAATCAATAACTAAATGCCACGCGCTCAACGTCAAGGTCAGCCATAATAATTGAACCTTAGTGGACCGAATTCAAGTAAATTTTCCTTAGCCCACAAATCCAAATGCCTGTTTACAACAATCAGCGATAACAACAACAACTGCAACATCATTAGCTGACAGTCGCATTTACAGCAAAGCAAATAATATAAATAAACTTTAAGCTAAGCCCACTTGGCTCTGGCTGTTAAGCTGTTAGTGTTGCGTCTGCAAATGAAGGTTTTTACTCTCCAAAGCATTTCGATATTCATTGGCATTTACATTCGCAGCAACCAGGCCCACTTTTCAATTCCCGAAACGTTGCTGTTATTATTTGGCGCAATTGGAAGCCATAGATTACAGCGCATTCGGACTGTCTGTATCTGCTGAATTTACTCTTAAACTTTGCTACACTTGTGAAGAGTAGATTAGCTTAGCAATAAGCCATATCAGTGGCACTTACTTACAGAGAAGTGTTTCGAATTCTTTCAAGTTGTTATAATGTATGGTAAAGGGTATTACCAAGTCCACTTCAATTTTTTTACGCCTTCTTGCTTGTTTTCAATTTCTTTAAAACGTTTATTATCACCATTGCCGTATCTGGCACACAATCAAGATAAATCGCTGGCAATTGTGGCTATTTTGCATTTATTTTTATTTTATTTTATGGACAAGTCGCCGCAATGGCGCATTTATTGATTTTGTTAAAATCAACAGCAACAAAAACAAATAATAAAATCTACATGCATAAATGAAATAATATTTCTATATTTTGCAAACACAAAGCAGCTGCTTATAAAGAGCAGCAGCAGCAACAACTTGTCTTGTCTTCTCTTTGAGTTTAAATATTTTTTGCATGCTTTACTTAGGCGCGTCTATTTTGTAGATTTAAATATTTAATTTTCCCAAAGGCAAGACAGAAAATATGAAAACAAAAAAATAGAAGAATGAACTGAGAGAGAATGAGAGCTACGCTTAGTTATTTATTCAAGCGAAAACCAATTAATTAATAATGTCCAATATTCACGGATCATGGTCAGGCCAACCAACAACATACAAAAAGGGAAAAAATACAAAACATGTATACAATACCATGAATTGTCGACTGAAAAACCAAGCATTGAAGCAAAAGAGAATTAATGAATAGAAGCGAATAACGCAATCGAATGACCTTCAAGTGAAAAACAATAAAACAAACAACCATTTTGATTTTATGACCGGTTCGTGTCAAGGTGTGTGTAGCTGTTAATTGGTATTTTCTTTGTCAGTTTTATTTTTTTTGTTTATTAAACTCACACCAAGCAGATATAATCAGTGTGTGTAGGGTAAACTGTTTTGAAAAGACTTAAAGCACGCTTTGAAAGGAGTAGATTAGTTGACTTAATTATGCATTTGGCTGTGAAATAATTAAGTTTTTTTTTCAAATCAATTTTAATATGCTTACCCATTTTGTAAATATTTCAAATCTCATGCTTTAAAGATTAACTACGAAAGTTGCTGAAAGTTAATCTTTGAATTATACCATAACAAAAGTAAATTGTAAAATTAGTTTATAATTGTAAAATAAATGCGGCATATTAACTGTTATATTAAGAAACTAGCTGTGAATTAAATTTAGTTAAATGTTAATTTTGAGTAAAAAGGAAATGAAACTATTTCGCACTCATTTGCATATAGAATCATGTAAAATTCCAATTGCCAGGCCAGAGCAAGCCAACCGAGCTTAGCCATTTATTCTGTGCAATTTTCACAATTACCCATACGCAGCGTATGCCCGCTAAGGTCATTACTCTACCTAGCTGTTAGCTTTTGGTATTGCGACTGGATTGCAAAACTACAAGTTGCCGAGAACACAAACAATTTCCATAAGCTACAAAATTTATGCTAAAATAAGCGTCACATAAAATGCAAATAGTTATTATTACACGTTTGGTTTTTTATTTTTGTTCTTGCGCTCTAGCTACCAGAACCACCGGGAACTGCAAGTGCGTTAGTGGTTAAGTGCGAGATGAAGTCTCTCTTTCTCCCTCTAGCTAGTATTAAGTCTCGTTGGGGTGGCGTTTCTCATAATCAAGTTATGGCCAACATCTTTGTGGCAATGCAGACGTTCCATAAACTGGGCCAAGCATAGTTCATTGCATGCATGCCACACAATTTTTCATTTTTGCTGTAGCTGAATGTGGTTGAACATGAGATTATGCTTGATACTAATGTTAATGATGCTTTCGTGCGATACACATCTGGCGTATCCCGATAAGAGGACGTTGCTCTTTCAGCTTGTACCTTAATGTTAAATGATATAGAATATACATTGCCATGCTTAACGACTGCCTTCTGTCTGGCAGCGTTCATGTGTCCGTTTTGGGTAAAATAATGAACATTGCTGTGCGTTGTATTAATTACGGCAATAATTAACAAGCGACAACAACAACTGTATATGGCACAATAATTTGCGTAGGTCGCTCATTGGGCAATTTATTATTTGTCATCTGTTATTATGTCATTTAGAGCTTTTTTTATTGCTGTACATTTTTAATTATCATTTGATCAGTTTCGTTTTATTTCTTTTCTTTTTGTTTTTGTCATTTTACTCGCACTCGCATTGTGTGTTGTGTTCATTTTAATGCTGGTTTACATGGCAATTAAGTTGTACGAGCTGAGGGCAGGTGTTACCAATGCCAATGGAATCGAATGACCCATCAATTTGAATTTAAAATGGGTGTAATAGTAATTGAGGTAACCCCATTGTGCGCAAGGGGTTGGGTTAGTAAGCAATATAAACTAGTTTATCATTCAAGTGACCTATGTAGAAGCTACAATTCAAGCCAATTCTACATATATGATTAAGTGTCATTAGGCTGTTATAGTCGACTTTAATCGTTTGCTTTCCCTGTTAAATAAACAAAGGTTTTTATTTACTTAACTTTATTTACTTAATAAGTATTCATTTGGTTACTCGCATGACCCAAAGCCAATTGTAAATGTCGCGCCCTATGCATGAATTATATTTTAATAAAACTTATCAGCATAAAAGAATGCAACAAAAAACGATTTAAAATAAATGTCAAAGTGGCACAATGCGTACAATATTCAATTTAAAAAAAAATAATAATAAACGCCATTAAATGAAAAGTTTTTTTTTGTTTCACATGTTAATAAAGTTATTGAAATATTTTCATGCCAAATATGTGGAATATTGTTTTTTATCCTTTAGCTAATAAAATACCTGAATTATGTTGCATATAATTGATAATTTTAATAGTTATCAACCTAAGCCAATGCTTTATATTCAATAAACTAACCAGCATTAATTAAACACATATTTTTTTATGTTATTCTACCAATCAGTTTTTCGGTTATTAATATTTTATTATGAATGTTTTACATCTGTTTTTGAGTTAGTCCTAAAACACATGCGGGAATATTATTGTATTCGTGGTTCAGACTATGACTTTAAAGACAATAACAAAAATCAATATAATTTAGCAACTATTATCAAATTAACAACAAAATTCCAGCTATTATATATATATATATCCCTGGTCCAATTCCTGCCATATTCGTTGACTATTAATATAACTTTTTCTTAATGCTTGTCAAATTTAACTTTGAGCTACACCCAGCTACTTATATGGCAGTAGGAGGGAAACAAGCGGGATGGTAACAAAATAAACATGTAATCACGCAAAAGAAGTTTATTTTAATTTAAACATTGCATGTCAAAACTTCTTGCCTTGGCTTTGGTTTGGCAATTTTCGTTGCCTACTTTTGTGCGCCGATTTTTATTTTTTTCTTTCTTGCTCAACTCGCAGCAAATAAATCAATGGCAGTTTACTCTTTCGCTTACTGCTCTGTTCGGTTGGGTTGAATTTTTTTTCTTCTTTTTAATAGCCACAAATCACGTGTTTGAGGCTATTTCATAATGGCGCGTGTGCCAGCCTCGATAAGAAAATATTACATAGGCTTGGCTGTGGTTTTTTTTTCGAATTTTCCCTTGTGCTTACCACTAACTTGAGGCATTTTGTATAAAAGTTTGGCAAGTGTGATAAGTGACCGCCTAATGGCATATTTGATTGTTTACGAAATGCATTTAGTGTGCCCCAAAAATGATAAGATATGAGACTTATTAATGCCTACCTTAGGGCATATAATAAACTTATTCTCATTATTATTATCATTATTATTTGCACAAATTCAAGCAAGACATAAAAAACAATTTGTTGGCATGTGGTTCGTGCCAACGCCAAAGTCAAAGGCAAATTCATCAAAAATATTCTGCCAATAATTTGAAAAGAAAAGTTAATAAGGATTTTTTTCTGGCAAATATGTACATTTCAATAATGCCAAGATTGATGTTTTCATGTTTGAGTTCTTATATATATTCTGCGGTCAACTTAAATAGCTAGCGTGCTTTAAAATAGTTCTTTCGACTTTTTCAATGTCAGACAAAGAAATATGATGCATAAAATATGTACATACATTGGGTAGCTAAGTCAAGGAGTTGTCAAAATTCAGTTGCGCACTTGTGCAATTACCATAATGATGTCAGGCAGCGCACAAATCAAGCGACGTCGTTTATTACAAGTGCGAGAACTTAATTAAAATGCCGAAACAAAGGCGCCCGGCAAGCAACTAAAGGGACTGATAGAGAGAGGGTCGAGTGACTGAAGAAAAGTAAAAGTGTGTGTGTGTGTGTGTGTGTGTGTGTGTGGCACATAAAGTATGCACAATGCCAAGTGAAAGTGCCGCTGGTGGTGATGGCTGCTGCTGCTCAAGGACTTCCGCTGCTTCTACAGCTGCTAAAACAACAAGCGTAGGCAGCGGGATAGTTGGGGAAGATTGTTGGGGCAGTGGAAAGGGGGTGACGTTAAGTTAGTTGACTTTTATGATTGCTTGCTCTGCTGCTAGCATTGGCTCGCTCACAAAATGAAAATGGAAAGTTGGCCCTGGCGCTGAACACCAATGCGTCTTTTCACGCAATTTCAAATCCCAACTCAATTTATGTAATTTGGCAGTGAATCCTTTTGACTGCGGTTACTGCGTGTATTTGTGTGTGTTTGTGTATGCGACTGTGGTGTCGTAGTTGGTTGCACCAATGGTATTTCGGCAAGCAAGCAAGCAACCCCCCAAAAAATACCAACCAACCAACTACTCATTCCATCATCATTACGATCATCATCATCAGCATTGTGAATGCCATTGTCCAAAGTTCGCAGAGCAACGCAAGTTTCTGGCTTCTGGTTATTGGTCGTCTGGTGGTCTTGTGGTCTGGCTTTGTTAATTTGGTTCACAAGCCACACACAGCATTCCACTATTACTATCACACACATACACTCACAATCGCACACATATGCAGAACGCATTTTACTCACAATGCTTTTGGCAAACGCATTTGGAACATTCGCTTCATTTACTGCGTCGTTTGCCGCATTTTAATTGCTTCTGCTCACACACACACACACATACTTTTGCAGAAGGACATCGGACACACACACACACACGTATGTGAACAAAAGTTTGTCAATCTGCAATTTGAATGCGCGGCATCATCGGCGTCCGTTTCCTGTCTGCCTGCGTCTGTCTGGATCATAAACCTGCGCGCCATTAAACGAAATGAGTTTCTGACAAAATTATCTCCTTGACTGCGAAAAAGAAAGGAAACCAAAAAAAAAAAAGAAATATAATCCACTCTCGTTCGATTTTAATGTTTAATGATCAATTTCGCTCACATACGCAGGTATTTATCTCTACATACCTACATATATGTACGTATACACGGGCTTTGCCCGCAAATTGTTTCATAACTCAGTTAAGTAAGCAGCTGTAAGAGCTGCCTGCAGCGCAGCAAGCTGAAAGTTTAATTAAGTTGCTTAGTAAATCAAATCAAATGAGCAGCATGCGACATGGATTACAACTAGAACGCGTTTCACGCAGCAGCCGAAGCAGCTAAAACGGCTCTGGGCTGTAGTGCTTGTGTCCTTCAGGTGCTTAATCCGCTCGACTGCGAGCGTTTGCATCGCTCTCAAGTGGCATTAAAACAAATTACAAGTAATTAAAGACTCACTTCTCATTGACGACACAACGTCGGCAACGATAACTTTTCTCAGCTACACTTGTATAGCTAGAATAATACTTTTTTCTTTCTTCTCTTGCCATATTGCTCATTGATGCTTTGGTTTAATGTTTATTGTTATATTGAAGTTAGACAAACTAAAGCTAAGTTAAAATTTAAAAATAACCCAAGACTTAGCCCAATTGCAGGTAAAACTTGGACAAAAAAAAAACCCCACCCCACCAACTGATGACACTCAAAGTCAAACTCATTTTTGATTATTTGTCACAAAGTTACGTTGAAGAAAATAAAAAGTTCAACTCATTGTCGCTCTTCCCGTTTCCATTTACACGCTTATCCTTATCAAAGTCTCTTCAGTTTTTACGCACTTTGATTTATTGCTGTAGGAAACTGATTTGATAAATGATAAAAGTTTTTATTTGCTTATGGTAATTAATAAAAAAAAATGCGGATAAAAACGTATTTCTATCGCTTTTTACTGTCCCTGTTTACTGACAACTCATCATTGGCATTATTGTTGAACAAACAATATTGGTAATTTATTTGGGGTAAGCATTGATTCACCTTGAAGCAGAATTAATGACAATCTTTGGAATTTAATTAAAAATAACAAAGACATTTTCTAATACTCTGTTTGCTGTGACTTGCCTTTGTCTAACACAGTTGCTCTCATTCAGAGAACTCGCCAAAACGGTTGCATAAAGAGGGAATCATAAAGTCAACATTAATTAAATTCTAATTCGCTGACAACTTTGCTTTATGTTGTGTTTTCTTTGTATTCTGTTTTCATAATTAATTCCCCAAACTCTTGAGTGCACAAACTATTTATAACTTTAAAATATTAAACTTATTTTAATAAAATATATGTTTAATTGTCACACAAAAAATATCCAAAATATAGTTATTGCTGACGCATTTTTCAGTCATTTCTGTAAACATGACCTGAACGACATTTACATTTATCACTTAATACGTTTTTTTTTTTGGTATTTGCAACGCTTTCTGCTTGCGTTGCACCACTCGCAAAATCAATGACCCGAATGCAATTCAACATTATCAGCAGTTGCAAAAGCGTAAAGCACATGAAAAGAAAAAATTATTTAAAAAATGTATGGAAAATAAAGAATTCCACAGCTGTTGTGGCAATCAGTTACAGTTGCATAACCATGTTGCCCCGCCTCCGTTTACATTTTAAATGCCTGACCCGAAAATCAATTTGAATGCGAAGTCTTTCGGCTGCTTGGCCCAAAGCCTGCTTAAGCGATTTTCTAATAATAGCCAAAAGCCGTAAGCTTTCGCCAACGATTTGTATCCAATATGTGTGTAAGCAGTGGCTGAGCGGGTGGTGGTAGTCAAGCAGTTCTCATTAAATATGCATAAGTATGTGTGTGTGTGTGTGAAGGGTCAGTTAAGTGACGCCCACTTCCTTACGTTAACAGGCCAAGCAATTACAAATGTTATGCGTAACTTGTGTCTTTGCTTTGCTGTTCGTCTCGCTGTCTGAGTCTGTATTGGTGTATGTATATATGTTTGTGCGTAATCTATTATGCCGCTGAAAGTGGTAGTTCCGGTCAGTAAATAACATGCACGCCCAATGCCAACTTGGCACTCGCGTATTTCGCAGGCGTCGATTCGAATTTAAGCTCACGTCCAACGGCAATAGTCAGACTATGGCCAGTAGCGAAAATTTTGAACGTGGTTTGGTTTGGTTTGGTATTGGCGTTAGGGTTTGGCGTTGGGGTTTTCGAAGGACAGACAACAATGACGGTCTGTAAAGGGTCGCCTCCCCCCTAAACCCCCGGCTCAACCGTCTATAATTCCTGTGTAAAAACCCATAAATCCATTGGGCCCCTGCTTACATATGCGCCATTTCACACCGTTACCGTTAGACGCACACACGCAAACATTTACATACATACATATATGTAAGAGCGTCAATATGCCCCCAAAACCCTAGCAAAAGCACCCTGCCTACAAGCACGCACGCAACTATAGTCGGTTTATCGATAGAAAATGGCGTGCACCTTTCAACCAAATTGCTTTCCGGTCGATTTTACATTTAACATTTCTCTTTATTTTTATTTTTTTTTATTCTATCGCAAGCAAACGCTTTATCAATATTAAATTTAAACTGACTTTTGACTTAAAAATTTGTGTGTTTTTTTATTACTATTTTAGGTGCAACAAAATTAAGCAATGATTTTTAAGCTTGATTTATTTGTTTAATATTTAGTGCACAGATCGCAAACAATTTGATTTAATTTTAGTAAATTGACAAATTTGCTGAATCTGTTCAACATCAAAGATAAATAGTTAAAGGTAGTATTTAGTTAAACGTTATAGGCCAAGTTCAGCAGTCTTGTATTAATCTATCATTCTTGGCCAGACAACCTTATACAACACATTCATAATAACTATTTATGTTTGTGGCCAAAAACAGACATTCACACACAAAACACACACACACACAGAACAGAAAGGCTACGTTAACAGTTTTGACAGTTTTTCAATTTGGCTGGCAGACAAATTAAAAATGGTCCGAGAACGTTGACGACCAAACGCCGCCAGCTGAGACAAGCAACAGCAGTTGTTGTTGGTATTTTTGGCACAATGGAACAAGAGGCCGGTGGTTCAAAAGGCAGGGGGGAGGCACAGAGGGGCAAAGCAGATACACAAAACCTGCCACGTTTGAAAAGCGTATAACGAATATTTGTCAATTTTGTCGTTAGTTGCCCCAAAAAAGCGTCTGGCCTTGTCCTGGGGTCGGCATTGTTGTAGCCTCTTTGACTCAGGGTTCGAGGTCTCGCAACCGTCTGCCAGCTCTCCCTCTCTCGCTGTTCATGTGTGTTTTTGTGTGTGTGTGTGTGGAACGACAAACACAGAAGCTTTGGCAATTCGTACGTTTGGTTGTTTGCTTGCCATTCAAGTAGTTTTTCGACTGCTGATTAGAATCGCACACGCACACAAATCTTACACCAACACACATATGCCAAATACACACACCAATAAATGGTAGTACGCTAGAATGTGTTTCTGTTGTTGTTGTTGTTCTTTATGCGAGGTGCACATCATAAACATAAAAGTAAAATGGCAAAAGTAGTAACAGCGACACATAAATACATTTACATCTACGATACAAATCCTCTTTTTTTTATTGCTATTTAATATTTCTGGCGTTTTATGAAAATTTTAGTTATACACGCACGCACACACGCACACACACACAGAGCGCCAATTGGTTTGGTTTTTACGTACAGCTGCAAAGTCTTTTCCTCCTTTTGTCTCGGTCCATGACATTATCGGGCACGCATGTGTCAACTGTAGACGCCACTGTCGCCGCTGATGACAACAACAGTAGGGAAGGGAGGGAGCAGGGAGTAGGACGTCAGCGAGATTCAAACATTCAAATACACAAAAAGGTACAATAATAAAAACCAATAAAAATGACAAATAAAAAGATTTATGTGTTTTTGTATATTTTCTCTGAGTGAAGCAACTTATTTTGCTCTACTTTAAGATGGCTTTTTTGCTGTACACTGCCAGAAAATACCATGGTCGATATTCAAGCCACTATAAACTGGATTTTTATTGCTTTTGACAAACTTAATACTTTGCAAGTGTATGTAAAGTGTAATTGGTAAGAGGCTTTTACCTTTTCTCAAATCGATGACTCTCCCAAAATTGCCTTGGTTACTGTCACCGTTTGACCTTATCATTGAGCCAAAAACAAAAGAAAAGCAAAAACTAGGTTTGGCCATACAAATGTGCTTCTTGTCAATTTACATACATTACATGCATAGAGATGTGAAATGTATGTTGGAAAACAAAAGAAAACAAGACATTTAATTGCCTGTGTGATTTATACATAATGTACCTACTGCAAAACAATATTTTGTAGACATTTACATTTGCTTTTACGCATACCATTTAAAGAGTTGCTTTGCGATGCGTGGCTGAGATAAGAGCACAACAAGAAAATTACACTGAATAAAAAGAAAAACGAAGAAACAAAACACAAAACACAAAACAACAGCATAAAAAAAACAATATGCAAATGCGATTGTGTGGCACATACAATTTGGGACGCAAAAGGTAAATGTGGTAATAAGCTTTTGGGTGAGCAGCACAAGCACCTAAATCTGTTAATTAAATATGCAAAATGACAAGAGAGAGAGAGAGAGAGAGAGATGTCGTCTGTGGCATACAGAGCATGTCTAAATGCTTCACAATGCTTCAATAAATACATCATATATAAAGTCCCAAATGGATATAATTGTTCACAAACAGAAAGTCGTTAAAAAAAATATTAGAAGCTTTTAGCTTGATTGGTAGACATTTGTTGTAGAGTAATAGATTACGTTATTGTAAGGATTTCTTAAAGCACACTAACTAACCAACAAACGTTACAGCAAGTTTTTGAGCAACTTTTTGAAAGCATCAATATCAATATCAATTTACTTGTTTCTGTAGTCTGCTGCTGCTCCTAGAGAGAGCACTGTGTCATTAAGAAATTTGTTTATTTTTCATTTGTACAGCGCCTTAGCTTTGAAATCAAAATAAATACAAACAATGGCGACACACAGATGCCAGCATCGATTTTACTCTTCCTTATTTGCAACACGACTAGCAAATGTGACAGCTGGCATATTTTTCTTAACAATATCGTTATTGGAGCGGGAGCTCCATCAAGTACAGTAGTTTTTCTTGTTGTTTGTGTTTGTTTTTTTTTTTTTTTTTTGTGTTCATCTTTTATTGGCAAGAAAAGCATCGGAAATGGCGCCGGTTTGTTTCAATCTCTCTTAGCATGTGGTTTTATATGGCTGTGTGCTAAAATGATTCTTAAGTAAAATAGTTCTGTAATAAATAAACCTAAAGAGAAAAATAAAAACATTGATTTATTATGAGTCATGCTTATGTACTGAAATCAAACATTAACTGACTATTACTGTTTGCCCTTTATTAACGTTTACAATTAGCTTATTTAGTGATAAGTTTTCAAAGTAAACAGCACACACATTAAAGAAACATTGTAATAAAGTATTCAATTACAACAACATATGCTAAATAATGCATAGCTATTAATTTACACAGATAAACATCGAGCCCTTAAACAAACACAATCAACCTGACTACCTTTTAAGCCCAGCTGAAATAAGACAAAAACAAAACAAAAAAACATATACAAACATCAGAATAAGGATAACAAAAACATATAAACAAGTATACAATATAAAAATCACGAATTGAACAAATAGAAACAACAATGATAGCATTGTATATACATACATTTATGTATTCAGTATGCATAAAAAGTTCGAGCGGGTTTTACAGATCGACAATACCAAACAGTACTCAAACTGAACAACAACAAAGTGTTATTGTTGTTGCCCCAACAGCGTTGAATAGAAAGATACATACAAAGATTCTGCTTTGCCATGCAGTCGACACGTATACGTGTGTATATTTGTAGGCTAGAGTGGGACACATTTCCACGGGGGCACAGAGACGTCTCGAGAAGTGAGCTGAAGCCCTATACAAGAGAGTTAAGTGATTGTGACGTGTTGCAAGTTTGAGTAGAGAAAACCTCAACTCGAACACACAGCACAGCTCTGAATAAGTCAAATTTTAAAGTGCTAAAATAAATCCAATAGTAATTTGTTTAAGAATAACAACTTATTGTTGAGTATTTTCAAATCCTATGTTAATAATGTTGATTCAACACAAACAAATTATCTGCATTTCCATTTAATTTAAACACATCTCAGATTTAAGATAAGACCCCAAGGTCTTTTTTCTAGCATTGCCCTCAAAATGCATCCATTGGGTGTATAACTCAGAGGGTACGCTTAAACTGCCATTCCACATGGCAGCAATTCTCATATTCCTCCACCTCGTTCCCTCGACTATCTGGCTCGTGTGTACGCCTGCAGACGCAGCTCCTTTTGCATCACCTTGCTCCTTTCGCTGGCTGTGTCCTTTTTTTAATAAAAAATATATTTTTTTTTCTGATGTTTCTCGTTGTTTGTTTTGTTTGCATTTTCATCTTTTTCCCTCAAAAGTTTCAGTTACATTTGGCATTTTGGTATTGTTTGTCTGCATATATACAAATGTGCATACATACGTGTGTGTGTGAGTGTTTGTTGAGTATAAATAATTTATTTTGTATTGTTGGCAGCATGCTGCAGAACACCAACGACTTTTAATTCGACCGAATGCCGCGAGTAAGACATTTCCCGGATAAATTAGCACAAAAGTTATTGGGCTTGATTGCGATTGAAGTGCTTTGATGATGATACAACAAACCATGTCAATGGCCTCTTGGTGCGTGAGTTGAATCACACACAGTTGGCACTTGAGATTGTTTAGAGACATAGACACAGATTAAGATACACTGGAATTATTTTCATACTATTAGCTTCAGACAGGTTCTGTACAGAATTTCTGTAGAAAATAATTTGGGTAATTGACAGCAAGTAATGCATAGTTTATGTTTATTGTAAGCGCATTCAACTTTCGTTTATCCTTATCTTATCCCATCATACAATAGACTTGCCAAAGTTTCGTTTTGTGGCACAAAGTTACGCAGGTCAAGGGGCATTCAGTTGGCAATTTCAGCGCCCCAACACCCATATTTACAACGTACTTACAATGGACTTATTTGTTGTCGTCATTAGTAGCATTTGTCCTAAAATTAAGTTAAGTTTATGACACTGTCATAGAGACAATTTGCAGACCTCCAACAGACAGCTAAGACCGCAGCGCACTGCGTTGTGCTTTTGGCCATGTTCATTTGTGGGGATTTCTATTATGGTTTTATTATCATCAATATCACATGTTGTTAGCCAGACATACAATTATTTAGTGTAGTGTATGCCAAGTGAAACAATTAATTCGCTTGGCTTTTATTTGCTTTCTTTTAAGTGCTTCAGTCGCAATGTTAGCATTTCTGTATTTGCTCTTCCACTTTTGCCGCTTTCTCTAGTTTTATCTTTATCTTTGTCGCTGTGGCTTTTCATAGTTTTTGATTTTATGACAGCAACAGCTCTAGTCAGATAATAGAATTATTCTTCTATACATACGTATATATCTATCTGTATGCCTGTATCTGTCCCTGACATAAAGTTCATTATATCCTTGTGACAGGCTGTGTGGCAAGTAGAGAAATTGTTCTGTGTCCCTCTGTCTGTACATTGACTTTTGTTGGCCATTTGTGGTTGCCTCAATTTTCCAACAAAATGGCGCGGTCTCATTTAAGTGATTTTCAGTGCTTCACAATGTTTATTAGTCGAATGTCAACCACTAAGAATACTTGATGGTGAAGCATAATCTTCTACAATGGCTTTAAACTTTTACAATAATAGAAATTACTTGGTTTTTTTCAATAACTTTCTGATAAGTGCTATTGATTATTCGTAAAGTTAATCTATTTGTATATGCCTTATCCTTCGTAAACAACTTTTCAGATAATCTATATTTATTTTATGTGTTTTAATATATTATTGCCAAAAAAAAACCCCTTAAAACCCAACTCTTTTCTTACCTCTACTAAACAACCTTTCCATTCCCTTGTTTTTCTTACACTTATTGATTGCCGGCACTTAACGTGCAATTGTTGGATATTGTTCCCTTTTCCGTCTTGTCATGACTTGTTTTCCCTGCTATTAAGTAGCTACTTTAAACCAAATACTTGTAGACAGACCAAATTATCTAGATACCAGTAATTTTCTGTCTGTTGTTTGATTGTTTCACAGATTATCGAGCCATTGCTAAAGCACTAAGCATGCTCATTAGTTTTACCAACAAGCTGTCGAATTCAGTCTGCCCTTGCTACAAACACACTATACTTAATCAGTGTCCCAGCTAGACAAGTTAAAGCCTAAGCCTAAGTCAGCGCCAACACATAATGACAGCAATTGGATGCGAAACACGCGCATTTTAAAATCATCAACATTATCATCAGCATTATGGCAGTTATGCGGCGACTGTTGGCTATGTTTTCTGTTTTCTGTGTAGTATGACTGCCTGCTGGCTGTCTGTTGCAGGATGTTTGGTTGGATGGCTGGATGGTTGCTAGGTTGTTTCACTCTAAACTGATGCCGTCGGCTGTTGCTGTCATTCATTAGACGACGCAAAATGTACCAGAAATGTGCCACGAGAGCAACAAAAAATAAAAACAAATGTTAAGGGGGCAAAAAAAAAACATAGGCGAACACGAAATCAAATTACACGGCAAAAATGGCGGCGGCAGCGACAACGACAACGACAACGACAACAAGAATGGCGCTGAAGAAGAAGATGTTAAAGTTGATTTCAAACACGGCAGCAAACGTGGCTCGAAAAACCTTTCTACGGCAAAATTCATACACAGTTGCTGTTGCATGTTGCCTATTCGGCTCATTCGGCGACACTGCCACCAGCCAGACTCGATAACTATTCATTCATTTATCTATCTATCTCTCTCTTTTGGCAGTTTGTCTATCTCACTTTGGTGTACGCTACGGAATTCGAGCATATAGCTCTGCAGCTGCTTCATTTATTTAATTATTTCCGAGCAGAGGCCCTTTTCAACAATTCGTGCTCCACATTTTCACTCTGCAGTAATTTAGTTTATTGTTATTTTTGCTTATACACTTGGCAAATTGCATTGTTTACAGGAAATTGCAGAAATTAGTTTTCGTCGACTAACTGCGCATAATTGTGTGAAATCTCAGATGCACATACCAAGCACTGATTAAAGTGGCGCCTACCCATTCCACAAAATAACATTTGCCATCTGTAAACAGTCATAAAGACACTCACACTCACACACACACACGCATATTGCGCAACCATTGAAAAGGCATAAAAATAAGGAAGAAAAAAAATAAAAACGAAATAAAAGCAAGTCAAACAATTTTCTTCTAGTCTTTGGCTTTGCAGGCTGCTGCTGCTGCTGTTGCTGCTGCCTTGCCTGATACTTTTTATGACACATTGATTTTATGATTTTAAGCACCCAACGGTGTAAAACTTGACAGCCGTGTCCTGTGAGAGAGCTGCCTGCACTTACAAACTGGGCCCTAAAATAGGCCGCGACTGTTTGGCGGTACACTCTGCTCTTAGGGGTAGTTTGGTTCTCATAATAAACACTAATGTTGAATGCATAATCGGAGTAATAATTTAAGCTAATGCATTTATTATTTATTTTTTATGGATTATGTCTTTTCTTTTATGCTCTAAAGTGTATACTCTACTTGATACTTATTTTCAAATTAGCTTAAATACATGACTTATTCTACAATGGTTGTTCTATGTTAGTACATTTTTATGTTTAATGATTAATGTTTTGTATTCATTTTAAACTTTCTGTAGTTGCTTATCAACATTTCAACAGACTTTAGCTTTCATTTCTCTCAGGTCAATTTTTCATATCAGTTTACTGACTCCATCCGCTATGAATTAA
Organism: Scaptomyza caliginosa; assembly: GCA_035044725.1. Classification (NCBI taxonomy): domain Eukaryota; kingdom Metazoa; phylum Arthropoda; class Insecta; order Diptera; family Drosophilidae; genus Scaptomyza; species Scaptomyza caliginosa. The sequence goes on along the minus strand of JAWNNR010000010.1, from coordinate 5,806 downwards.
TTCCAGCCCATTTAACCATGTGTCTTCAACGCCCATCTCAGCGCATCCAGGCAGTCAACTAAACTCAACTCAACTAAAACTCAGCTGACGCCAGACGTAACATCTAAGCAACCGGGAGATTCCAGAGAAGCCTCTAACACGTTTTCCATTTGCTTGGCTCTTTGCGTAAATCTCAAAACACATGCTCCCAAGTTGCGCAACATCATCCATCAAAATCATTTTATATGGAAACGAAGCGGGCAACAATTTTATGGACGCACTGCTCCTCTTCTCCCTGCAAACCTGTTAAGCCCCCTTCCCCGTTCTGGCTTAACCCTTTGGCGCCATGCCTGCTGCAAATACCTCAAATGCTGCGTACACTTCTGTTTTTCATGCCTTAACTTTTATACGAAAATGGTTCGATGCTGCTGATAGCTTAAACTCCTAACCAATATAGCCAACGTTAGTTTTTGATTTTCTCCTCTTTTCTATTTTGTTTGCCAAGTGGATAACAGCAAGAATATTTTAGCACAAGTTTGTTTTACGTTTTGTGTTTTACTATATTTTTGTTTTTACGAGCATATTTCTATGGCCCCAGGTGGGCTTACAAACTGGTCACAAAAATATATAACTTTGTAATGTTAGTTAGTTTGTCAAGATTAATTGTTTACTCGAAAATCAAACACTATTTAAATTTTTTTTACATAGACGAAGAGTGTTTTAACTTCGGGGTATCATAGGGCATTTGCACATCATTTGGTTCAAACACCATCGAACCGTGTCTTTATTGGGTTGTAGTAGATGTTTGGAACTCGTACCGTTGAGCATTTTGCAGCACGCTCAATCCGTTCACATGTGTGCGCGAATCACGCACGAAAGACTTTTGAATTGCCCCGCGCGCAAAAAAAAATAAAAAAACAGGTATGACTGACATGATTCCCACGACGACATTGAGTTGTGTTCAGCGCAGTGTAGTTGTCATTCATCATGGCAAAATTTTGGTTGGCAAATGCGCAGCGTAAATATTTTCATAATTTGCTAACTAAGTCAAAAGCTGCAAACTGCAATGGCACAACCAAAAATCAATAAAGTTTGGGCGTACGTGTTGTAATCCCTCTCTCTCTCTCTACAGGCGGCCATCGAAGCTGTCTAGATAGGAGTACAAGTACGGTAGTACCAGTAAGAGTACATTCAGCCCGAGGGCGATTTTATTTTTTTCTGCTTTTCCTTTTCTTTTTTTTTTTTTTTGAATTGCCAACAAAACTTTGCTTGAAGTGGCTTTGAGCTAGCGCCATCGAGAAGTTCATAAACGTGAAGGATTTTCCATATTTATTTGTTGTATGCTCTTTAAAAAGTTTCGGTAACTTCATTAACCGTATTGATCTTTAAAGAAATTCAATGTTACGAACTATATTTACTTAAAATAAAAATATTTATATGTGCTTATGCAAGCATATTTCATGTTCTGTTGCTTAACAACAAATATCTGTTCCCCTATGTCGATTTTTTTGTGTTATTAGATACAACAAAAACTGTACTCATATGATGCTTATTACTTATACATATATTTATTAATGACCACTTCGATAAATCTAAAGTGAGCAAACGCCTAAGCGTTCCATCGCTTGGCTCATCATTATCGTCATAACAAAAGCTTAACGCAGAAGTTGCCACAACTTTTCCAATAATAAGCTCAAATGAATATGAGCCAAGAGGCGAATGCCATCAAACCAGCTAGAGAGATATCACAGAACTTTTTTGACATGTGGCTCAGATAATTTGTTCTTCTTTTTTTTTTTGTATGGTGGCAATTTGATTAAAGGCCCAATCAATGAATGGAAGAAGGGAAAAGCCTTAGGCAAAAGGCAATTATGTATCGACAGGGATTCCAGTTGGGGGAAATGACAAGCCAAATCTATGAACAGCTTAAAATAGACTAGAGAAAATCTGGCTGATAAAAAATGATAACCAAAATTTGTGTGTGGGGTTTGATTAAGACTTGGATGGATCTTTCTTTGAAAAGCAATCTTTATTCGTTTTAAGGCTTAGACTTATCTTAAAACATTTTGTTCTTTAAATTTTTAAATTATTTATTTTGTTCAGCTGCCTCAAGCTGCTTTCAATTATGCATGATTTCATTTCAGTGACAATTAATTAAATGTATACCTGTTGGTACCAAAGTTAAATATTCAAATTCTATTGAAACTTTTGGGCTTTTAACTTTTTGCCAATAAACCCTCATCCAAATAAGTGCCTAGCACTCAAAATTTACTCTTGCTTTGATGTGATATCCGTTTTTTTGGCCACCCATCCTGCCCCAACACCATTTGCAAATACGAAGTTTACTAATCGCATTGCGCGACATTGTTAGCAAAGTTTGGCTCGAAGTGTTGACAGGATTTTGGCATGGCGGCTCTGGCTGGCTCACTGTTCGCTTGAAGTTTGTTTGCTTGCGTTGCCAACAACAAGCCAAGTCAATAGCGTAGAACAAGAGCCGGGCTAACGCTCAGCCCAGTAGCCTCATTAGGTGCCGTGACTGTAGTACTGCGGTCCAATACACAAAACGCTAAGCCCAAACGGCATTTAGGCATTGTCAACATTTCGTCGTATACTATGAAAGCAGTCAGAATCGTCTGGCAGGAAATAAGTTTACTTTGGGCGCGCCCATGGGACCATGAGACAAGGCCAACAGCGCTGAAGGGGTTGAGGGAAGAAGAAACAGGAAGTTCGCTGTCATAGTTGCTGCCATAATTATCTTGTTTACAAGGTGAAGGTAGCCCTGGCCAGTAACGGCAACAGCAACAACCAACCCAAGAGCTTCAGCCAGAGGGCCTTAAAATTTATGACTGTACAACACATTGGGTATATTAATTTGAATATGATTGCCCTTGGGTGCCTTGGTTAGCCAGTTCATAATATCAAGTCAACAAACAAACGCACACACACACACACACAGATACACACGCAGCTACTGCGATTTAGTGTGCTCATAAAATATTTGTGTTGCAGATTAGTTAAATGGACAATTTTGTTGCTGTTGATGTTGCTGCTGCTGCTGCTACTGAGCCATTAATTACAGTTTTCACTCTCGCTCACAGATTTACATCAGTATGCATATACTACATATACATATACATATACATGTGTATGCATATGTGAGATTTACGAGCTTGTCGTTTCTTCGTCCATTAAAATGGCAAAATATTTTCTGACAATTATTAATCGTGTCGTCTATCCTCTGTCATCAGTGTTCGTCGTCGTTGTCGTCGTTGTCCGCTTTCCTCAACTATGTCAAAATTTTGGACAAGCTTTGGGCTAAAGTTGTGCCAGGAATTTACTGTTCATTAGCATGCTGCTGGCGATTGCATGCAAAGCTCGAGTAATTGAGTTCACTGGCATTTTTTGGGTCAAATGCGAAAATTGCTTTAACCCATAACTGACTTTGTCACATGCACAGTGCAGTAAATAGTTTTGGCGAAACGATATGAAAAAATGTGACAATCGGGAAATTACTTAAAAATTATCTATTAATTCTGAATAGTGCTTTTAATAAACGATTAGCATTGCACATGTGCCAGATAAGTTGACTTTAAATTATATTCACACGCACACAGCTTTCAAAGTTGCACATTTGTTGCATACTTGTGGGCGCACTCACTCAACTAAACAGTTCTTCTGTGAGCTATGCGCAGTCGAGCTACAAAGTAATTTATCATTACCACTCAAAGTCGTCGCAAAAAACATGCTACTCAAAAACTAAGCCAGCCAAATTCACAAACGTCTGGCACAAGTCAAGTATACCCAAGCGGAGAAGTGGCCAGGCGACAATAAGGAGATAAAGAAGATGATGATGAAGCAACCCGTTGAGTAAGTTCATTAGCCCCCAAATGGGTTGAAATAATGCGCTAGTTTTTGCCTCGCAGGCTAAAAGCAAAATCAACAAGAACTGAAAAAGCGACTGCAAAGAAAATACAAATTAATGGCGAATTAATGAAATCTATGATGAAACAGCCAGCAATTGAAAAGAAAGAGAGATCGCAAGAAAGAGAGTGAAAGAGTAAGAGAAAGAGAGAGAGAAGGGAAATTGGTTGCTGGGTGTAGAATGCAAGCAACCCGAAAATGCCAACATAGAAGCAACAACTGAAAATGTGTCAAACCACCAGCCAGTCCAAACCCCACACCGCCCCACTTCTTCACCGTGTCAACCCACAGCGCAGCGTGCAAAAGCGTCGACTGAAGGAATTTGCAGTAATTAAACAATTTTCGCACTGACGCAACCCTCCGGGGTAGCTTTCGGATGCTGGCAGCGTGCGCTCATTACGGCAATTTTTCAGCTCAAGTGTTGCATTTTGTTTGCGCCAATATCCGCTGCCAGGGCAAAAACCTCCATCGCCTCAGTTACCCACCACCCAATGCAGCTTGCAATTTTATGAGTGGCTGCAAATTAGCTGAAATTACAGGCAAGGCCGCTGAAACACTAGCAAAAGCACCTTTTTAACTAGCCGGGCTAATTATTAAAGCCATCTGCAAAATTTAACTTGCTTGCTGGCGTGGTGTTGGCCATTAAAGCTCAAACGAATTCACCTTCAGCTGGTTGAAGGCCTGCAAAATGAATTAAACGACTGACGTTTGTTGACAGAAATCCGACAATATTAATTTTGCTCCAACCGTACGAATATGTAGGCCAAGACAGAAGACAAAGACAAAGGCAATGACAGAAATTGAATTAGAGCCAAACAGACAGACAGATAGTTAGACATATAGGCCAAGAGACACGTAAACAAAGATACTTTCATATATGTATGTAGTGTGTGCTATTTGAGCAAGTGGACATCTTATTTCAAGGATAATAGATATCAAACAAGCAAACAAAATGGGGTCAGCACACACACACACACACATGATGACAAAAAAAAAAAACAGAAGAAGAACGAATAAACAACAACTGCAGCTGTTGTTGCTGGCCTAAAGTCATTTGAGATAGAAATTTATTTTCAGCTAAAACAGAATCAAAACAAAGGTGCTACGTGCTCTAGCTGTCATTTCAATTATAATTATAAACTTAAATACAACTCTTAACGATTATAAACATTTAATTAAATTAAAATTAAATTTAAAAAAATATATATATATATATTTATGCTATTTAATCTTAATTAATCAAACTTAGCCAATTGGAAACCCTAAGCTTGTTTGTGAATTAATTTCAATTATTTTGTTTAATTAACTCTTTTATTGTGTACAATCAACCATAAATATTTATTTGCGGTACTATGCATTGCAGAAATTTCATTTGGTTATGCCTCATCAATTGCATACCTTACGCTCGTGTGAGTGTGTGTGTGTGTGTGCGTGCCAAATAAATGACTGACAATACAATGGCATTTTGATGGATTTCTTGTCAAGAAACGAACAAAAAAAAAAGGAAAAATTTATGTTTAACAGAAACAGAAATAAACATACAACTTTAAAGTAATCAATAATTTATAAAAACAGAACAAATAAAACAAGCAAATGCATAGCATATTTGTAATTTTACCTTTTTGCAATAAATAAATACAAATATATTCAGCATAAGTGTATACATAAAAATATAGATAAACAATTGGCAAATATTCACAAGTGTTCGTTCACCCATTCATTTTGGCCACCACTCACACAACAACAATGCGATTACATAAATGTGGCCCACAGGCCATCGGGCAAGACTGTAAACCATCGTCAATGAAGCGCTACACATAAGAATGTACGTACAAACGTATTACGCCAAAAGGAAAACTGAAACGACAGGCAAACAAAAGAAGCAAAATAAATGCGCTGGCCATCA